>CAEFZY010063684.1:0-10446 GCA_903066815.1 Brachyrhaphis roseni | reverse complement strand
AAGACTGTATCAAACAAGTAGCCCTTCGTGTTACTCTGTACCCGTGAAGTAGCCCCCAGTCTCAAAAAGGTTGGTGACCCCTGATGTAGATGGACATCATGTTGAATGTTTTTTACTAAACACATTGTATTCAGAGAACTTGTCTTGCACTCTCAAAAAGTCCTCCTGGTATTTTTAAAAGAAACATGCCGACAGCATTACATAACAGCGGGTTTCATATGAATTAGGAAGGCGGCCATGAAGACACCAACTTGTCAGCATAATTTCTTGTAAATGATAGAGTGGCTTCCTGTTGCCTAACCTACAATTTAAGGGCATTATTTCAAACCCTTGAATATCTCTGCTTACAGCACTTTTGAATGAACACATAGGTAAAGTTTAAAATCTCACAGTCTTACGGTTTCTTCGACACACGTTTTCAATAATAGCGTGTGCCAATAATGTAATCATCAAGGCATGTCTGATTTTGCACACGGAATATTAAAAGTTGCTGAGTCTGTATTTTTACGCCTTAGTCTTTGAGTCATCAACTTGCATCCAATTTTCTTTTCTTCCCTTGAGAGGTCATGATTTTTTTACTGTGCAGCCAGGAGAAACACGTGCAGAGCTCATTTACATCTACTGCGGTATTTAAAAGGAGGCGTGTCGAAGGAGGACTCTGCTAATCCCACATGTGCTCTCAGTAGCAAATATCAGTAATCGCCACATGTTTACGTTTTTTGGCATATAGATGGCCTAAAATGATCATTGTGACCAAGATGTAACCCTGCTGTAGTTTTTTATTTTTTTTTAAGATATTTGTGCCACATTTTCTCTATCCTGCTCACTCTATGAGATGGTTAGATAAATAGAGATCCTCTCCCAGTTTGGAGCCTCTTTATTGCACCACATTTAGGGAAGCAAGAAGTAATGGATGAGTAATTAAAAGTTTCTATTAATTTTGATAATCTTAGATCAATACAAATGCTTCAGTTACATTTATTTTCACCTTGGGTTGAGTTGAAGGGGGAAAGCATGCAACCTTTCACTCACATATTTCTAATCGCCAGGTTTCTTGCACAATCTCCTTTATGTGACAGCACTAAAATTAATCAGCAGCTTGTTTTATAATTCCAGGTGGGATTTGTGGCTGGGAGCAATGGGCAGCCTCTCCCAGCTCAGTACCTCAATGCCCTGGATAGCGTGTTGATCCCAGTCATCCACAGCAGGGGCCACAAGAGAGGCGAACAACCTTTAGTGATGGAGCTCATCTTTTACATCCTGGAGGACATCACCTAAAGCACGCCTGCACTCCTAATAATTAATCTTCTAACTCAGACCACAGCTCCATCTTGCTCTCCATCATGAACATTAATTTCCACCAAAAGACCCAACCTGGATCACATCCAGAGCCAGCAGCCATTTCAGCTATTCATCACAAGAGTGAAGTGGTCCGACGCTTAGCTTCATCTAGTTCCACCCACTTACAAAAAAACCTGCATGATGGACCATCAGAACAAAGTGCAGCTGCTGCGCTGTAGTTGGAACTCATTTGCTAATGATTTTGACGTTATGTCTATGCTAGGTCTTCTTATGGAGAAGACCTTCAAAGTGGGAGCTGAATTTAACCCCCATGACCTTAAAATAATGACTGTAAGAAATTTAATGTAGGAGATATGTAGCAATTTTACACACACTGGATGAATGCTTAAAGAATGTTTTCTTACTGCTTGGGTTTTAATGAACTATTCACAAAGAGTACAGTCTGCTTGAAAATAAACCTGGAACGTTGACTGTTTGCAACTCCTTTCATATCTTACATTTTGGCCAACTCACTAACTTTATACAAGAAAGTGAATTTTAGATGGAAATGTTCTTATTGTTTGATAACCTAAAGTTATATATACATAAAAAAAAACAAAAAAAAAACACCCCCTAAAGTTAATGTTTTTGAACATGTTCCAGAGGTGAAGGTCTGCTAGAAAAGAAAAAAAAACTTTCAGAAAGCTTCTGAAAAAGTGGAGGATTTGTCAGCCATTTCAGCTAATCATCACAAGTCTGCAGATTTTAGTTTTATTTGATGTCAGCAAGGTAAAGCTACCTCAAAATGTTTGACACAATGCTGTATTAGCAAATGTTAACCATCAACGTTCACAAGAGAATGTTGGACACACGAGTTTTTCTCATCTGACCAGCTGTCAGCTTCTAAAATTAGCCAATCCTGATCTTACATCAGTTCTAGAAAAGCACAGTTCTAAAAGTACTAAAGCGTACATCTAGGAGGGAAAACGTCCTTTTCATGCCTTTTTACACTTGAAGAGTATGATGGCCTATCACGTCATTAGAAAACTGTGATCATTTATTGTGCGAACTTAAAAAATAGATTTTCTTTTTACAATGTAAGCATTACACATTGAGGTATACACTTCCACACAAGCGTGCATTCTTCAGTACCATTCCACAACGGCAAATGACAGCTCGTCAAAAACTCCAGACGCTTACTTCACTCCTGGCAGACTTGGAATCTGCCAACGAGTTGCTGCCGATTAGGTGGATTAATACAGCCACCAACTACAACTGTAGCACAAGTTTGTTTGTATACCTCCATAGAAACACGATGCAGTTCAGTGTTGGTCAGGACTCAAGCAGACACACAATGTGAATGAAAAGCAGCTGTGCGTTTCCAGACACCAATAAAAATCTCTGTGGTCTTTTAAATGGGGTTCATGAAGATGGAGCTAAAATGACCGTTTAACATTTACCAAGCTTGCAAGCAAAATGACTAACGACCAAATTCACTGTCCCATATTTTGAAGAACTCAATTTCAAGATCTTAAAAGTTTTTTTTCTAGAATAAGAGCTTGTCATTGAACTGGTTTATGCTAAAATATTACAGAAGAGTTAAGATGAAGACATGCAGTGTTCAACCTCCAGAACCTTAACATTTTCATGTGTTGTTTTTTTTTGGTTGATTATTAAATAATACCATCATGTGTTGTTTCTTAGAGGCTGGATTTAGCAATAGGTAGATTATCCAAATACAAATCCATGAATGACCCTGCAGCAACGCATGGTTGAGTCTGGCAGAAGTAAGTCCGGTGTGGAGCATGCCTTCTCTTGTGCCGTGAATGGAGAAGGGAGGAGAGGGCATAATGGGTCACTTGTTTACCTCCTACTTAATCCACAAGCTTGAAATTGTTGGGACATGTGGCATTTGCAAACTGTGCAAATAGTTTCTTTATTGTTGCACTGCTGCACAACATAAAACCCCAGCAAAATGAAAACGCAGTCATTCAAACGGCAACAAAATTACCAACATGTTAAATTTAGGACTGAATTTATTGGCAATTAAATTTTAAATACACATGGTAACAAAATTTAGAAAGCACACCAATATAATTAGTTTGTTTTTTCCTCTTTCTGTAAAACTATTTACAAACTGCTGTTTTTTTTTTTTCAAGTTTAATAGAAACTGTACAGTCTTCTGTCCACAGAGTGGGGAGGGGTCATAGGTCGGAAAATGGGCTAAAGGTTCACCAGTGTGACACTGAACAATGAAGTTGCTTTCAACATCAGTGAAGACATAACATTCAAAACATCTTCTCTTCATACATCACGTTCTAATAGATGGTTCCAAAATACAACAAAAACCCAACAAAACCAACTAACCAGGTGTGGAACCCCAACTGTGGAAGTCATTGACCACATTGATCTCCGATGTTTTACACAAGAAACTGAAAAAAAAACAAAAAACAAAAAAAACCTGTAAAACAGTCAAATTATTCTTTGGAATCCATAGTAATTTTAACAAGCTGAATAGGTCATACTTTCTGGGTGCTTCCTTCCAAAGTCTCTAAGCTTTCTTCATCTTGCCGTTGAGGGCGCGGCCGTTGTCATAGTGAGTGGAGCCATTGGTAGCTGCGTGTTGGTGGATGCCATTACTGCTGCTGTTCTCATACAGTTTGCCATTTTCGTGGACTTTTCCGTTCTCTTGGTGTTTGCCGTTTGCGTATGCCACTGCACCGTTCTTCTGTTCCTTGATGTCCTGCTTCGGCAGCCGCTTACCCTTCACATAGGCCTGGATCCAGAAGTTGGAGAAGAGGATGAAGAAGAAGGTGCCGTACATCCAGACGAGGTGAATGATGGTGGGGAACTGGTAGTCACAGCTGTCCATAAAGTAATACTGAGTGGCGTGGAGGGAGACCAGGACAAACTGGGTCTGTTGAAGGGGGGGGAAATAGAGATTAAACTGGACTATAAAACACAAAAAATGTCTCTTTTAGTTGCAATCTCTAAAGGAACTCCAGTAGGAAATAAAACTGTAGAACTGAATGCAGGGTTTTCTTACCAGCTGAATGGCAGTCATGTATTTCTTCCACCACAAAAACTTCTGGAAGCGCGGTCCAGCAGCAGAAAGGCCATAATAGAAATACATGATGACATGGACGGAAGAGTTCACCATGGCATGGAAAGATCCCATTCCACCTTAAAAGAAAACACACATCATCAGACTAATTTAATCAAAAATAATAATCCCCCTGGTTAACACAGACTCCATCCTAATCATTCTCTCAGAGCTGTTGCGGCTACAAAGAAGCTCATGCTATTAAAACAGATGAGTCAAGGTTTCTGATAAGCTTTTTACAAGGCCAAGGTAATCGTTCTGGTCTGTTTGCAACACTCTGGTATGCAGGGTGAAAAAACTCAATTGTACCCAACCTGGGTGGCCTCTGTCTCTTTATTCGCTATTTTCATATTAGGTTGACATGTACTCACCAGGAGCAAAGACAACTCCCCACCACCAGGTCCATGGCATGAAGGAGTGGTGAAAGATGTGCAGGAACGTAATCTGGCCGTGTTTTTTCCTCAACACAAAGAAGATCTAAAAAAGATCAACATTAATTATTTACCATTAAACTATTAAGCTGATTAATGCATAAATAAAATAAGGTATAGAGAATAAGACTTACTGTGTCCATCAGCTCAATTATCTTTGAAAACCAGAAGAGCCATGCAACACTGACCATCTAAAGAAAAGAAACGTCACATTAACAGCAGGTTTATTTTTATAAAATTCAAATCAAAGCAATCAATGCCCCTCTTAGTGGTAGTTGTTGAGCTTGATGAACTTACTCTTAGGGCTTGAGGACTATTTGAGGTATCAATTGCATCACATCTCCAAGTATACGTTGTAGCCCAACCAGACATCAGAAACTGTAAAAAAAAAAAAATATATATATAAAGTAGAAGCAATGTTAAACCAAAGGAACATGCACACAAAATGCATCAGAGGTGAACTACAATTGCACTGATGAGTCGAATTCTTGGAGCAAGTCTAAGATTCCTACCTCATACACAATGTAAACTGATAGAGCCACCAGCAAGAAATTGTAGACTATCATGGGCTCCTTCAGCTGGAAGGGTTTCCGGTTGGCCATAATGCGAGGTCCCACGTACAGTACGAAAAACAGGTAGACCAATAGTATTGCTGTCATGAGAACAGGACTCTGCATCAATGGGTAGTCCTTTATCCGTGGATCTACAACGAAAGGCAACATTTTCAGGAAACAAGTAACAGAAAAACTGTTTCTGTACTTTAAGGGTAAGTTGCCTACCTATTCCTGCCAAGAGGTAATTGTAGATATCCAAGGCATGCGAGCCCATCTCCTGAAGTTGCCGAAGCATATTTGCTGTTGTGAATTGTTGAGACCAAGTTAGCTGTGAGGAAAATACAGACATCTCATGGTTAGCCTTGTGTATGAAAAGCCAAACACAGCATAAATGCCTCTGGAATCGTTTTCACAATCTCGAGACATTTTAACTTGTTCGCCCAAAGTTTATTCTTCCAGTCCCATCTCCTGAATAATTTTTATACACAAAAAAATATTTTCTATCTATCTAGAGTGTTTTCTTTGTCCTGGGCTGAAACTATTCATCAGATATGGTCTGATACGAGAGAGGCGGAGCCATGACCCACAAGCCACAGTGAACCGATTGTTCAGGAGTCAAGCCCAAAGGCTCAAAGACAATATCCAGACTGCTTTCTTCAAATAAATTCCACTGGGACAGAAAAAAGTAAGTTATGCAACCATTTGGTCAAAGAGTTCACTGAATTCTAAACTCAACCTTGAATATAACAACTTCTTTAATAAGACCCACTTCTTGACAAAGCAAACGACGAGTAACTAAATATAATAAAAAATATTGTCCAGGAATGATGCTTTGGACTTCAAGCTTAGGCATTTGATTTCTATAAAGGCTTAATAACTCAAGTGCAAGCTGAAAAGCAATAGCAATGTAGCAAAGTAGAAGATTTCTAGGGTGCGGCTTGCCCCGAGAGTACCATTGTTTGAAGTACAATCTACAATGCTCTGAGTTTTCACTTCCCACAGTCCTCCTTTAGCCAACATCATTAAAGGCTAATAATTTCAGTCTCTGGAATGAAGGTCAGAGCTGACATACCACAGCACCTGCAAAGAGGGAAGATAAGGGCTGGGGAAAAAAAAAAAAAAAAAAAAAAACTTGGGAGGAAACTGCAATGCAGAAAATGTGCTTTGTGTGTTTCTTAGAATTGGTCCTTGGAAATTCACTAATAGTTTTACAATTCTACGGAAAAGTTATACAAACACCAGTCAGTTCTTTTAAAATCAACTAAACATTTACTCTGAAAGCAAAAAAAACCCCAAAAACTGGAGAGATTGCACATTTCTCATTCTCTTTGTAGCTTGTGCAAATTTGTCCACTAGAACACTTCGTAGCAAGCAAAGTTACTTCATGCCAAGATTTCAGGTGACACTGAGAAGCATACCAGACAAATTTCTGTCAGTCATGCAACCAGTTTCCTTCCATCGGCTTTTTAAAAACAAGAACAAAAATGAACCACTGCCAGTTTGCAGACCCAAGCATTTCGTGCACGTGCTAGTGTTGTGTAACAGTCCAGAAACATGGCATTTCAGATAGCCCTTACATAAAAAGCTGAGGTTGTTTTTGATTTGTTGAGATATTTGATGAGGCATCACACAGTTTGGCAAAAGTATCATGATTGATGTCCTGAGTGTGTCTTGTTCTGGGAAAGAAAATGCTTTACAGTTAAATCAGAAACTGGTCAGATTATTTTACTCTCTTAGCCACCGCTAAGCCAAAGCAACTATAAGGCCACTTCAATGGTCAATCATGAACAGGATTCAGGATAGTTTTAAACCCAAAGATACAGCCAATGGTGTTACTGTCAAGTAAGAATGAATTGTTCACTGGCAAATTTCAACATCTGAACATTTGCAAAAATTGCGTCAAACCATTTTAGTTAAATAAAATGTTGAATAACAAAATTTGACATAATTTGAAGTGAACTTTTCACTACGTTGCTTAAAAGTTTGTTTTAGATAGAAATGGGAAAAATGTGACTTTTCATGGTCAAATGCAAATACTGACCATGAAAAGTAATCATACCAGACAACAAGATAATCTTGTAATCTTATGAACCAGTAGCAGAAAAAGATAATTTTCCTTTTCTGAGACCCAGATGAAGATAGGAATTCAAGGATAGAGCCCTTCCTTATTAGCCCAGTGAAACCATAACAACCATTTCACCAGAACCAGCTGCAACTCACTGCCTCTTATCTCCACTAATTAAAAGCTTGCACAGAACTTCACGGTTGTGCAGTAAACTAGTCCAGGACTCTGCTTCTAGTGCTGCCGCCATATCAGCTGAGGTTCCGATAACAACCCAACAGGAGGACGAGGATTTTCTCATGACTGTGGGAAGTGGGGAGGGAAAAGGGGTCAGAAAACCGTCTGGTATTCCCATGACACAGTGTCAACTGTGGACATGTGAATACTTAAGCACCTTAGAAAAATGCCCTCTGTTCTCTCTCGGGAGAAATGAGTTGCAGCTGCTACCACCACCGACCCCTAAACTCTAAACTTTCCAACACCACCGCCCTTTCATTACGAGGAAAGTTTAACAGCAAACGGTTGGTGTATGACTGTGAAAGAGAGACCAATCGGAAAGGAGGGGTAACTTTTCCCCCGCGGCAGAAAGCCCCTGTCAATGAATCATGGGGATGGAAAACGAAGCTCACGAGTTAGAAGTTAATGATGAACAAAGACCAGTAAAGGACAAGGAAGGAAAAAAGCTGTTAGGAAAAAAGTCAAGAACACATTTTCTTTCATAGACATTACCCCGCCCAAAATGCCCCAAAACATCAGCAGAACACATTCCCCGAGTTATTGCATCTTCAAATCAAAGTTGCGATACATACCGTTACAAGAACAGACTTGTTTCTCCCCCCTAAAACATCAAAGCAGAAGCGTCTTTCTCCTTTTTCGGTTCGGCAAAACCTCTCGGCTGACTTGAGCTGCAGGTAGACAGGCAAGCAGGCGGAAAAAAAAAAAAAAAAAAGAAAGATAGAGAAAGCAGCAGAGGGGGAAAGGAAGACAAGACTGAGAAGGGGCAAGAAAGTGAGAAAGTAAACTGAGTGACTGGTACCAGCAGTCTTCCACAAGGTCACACCCTCCCTGACTCACATAGTGGATGAATAACCAGCCTTCAGAAGGAAAGGGAGGGAAGGAGGCAGAGTCAGAGGAAAAGAGGGAGTCCGAGCGCTATGTGTGTGTCTTGTACTTCCGTAAGAGACACAACTGGGGTCAGGGGTACAGGCGGCCCCTATTTAAACCCACTTTACCAAACAATTCAAAGTGAAATCATGACCGCCAGCCATACCTTAACGAGCAGAAGTTCAGTCCTCTTTTAACCGCTCTCCCGGTCACACCCTGTTGTCCCTGAAACACACAAGTCTGGAGTTGCCAGGCAAGTTTACCCCCTCCTTCCCTCTTTTCTTCCCTCCCTCCTCCGGGTGGGACGATTATATTATTCACATGGAGCCGGCAAGAAATCAGAGGAGACTCTGTTATCGTGAAGGGGGCTATTGTTGTGTCTTTCCTGGCCCTCTACACAGCCAACACCCATGAAGCAAAACTAGCCTGAGTTTCTGTTGCTGTGGTGAGGGACAATGTCATGACCCAAGTGTCCCAAGTTTAGTAGACAGCCCAAAATATCTGCACCACCTTGCCTCTAATGTGGCAAACACTACATTTGTACTAACAGCAAGAGAAGATGAGTATGGACCTGGACTAATGTTTTCCACTGGTTGCACTGGTGGGCTTCACCCAAACTTTTGACTGCATCGCATTATTTAACATCGCAGTTTTACAGTTTATATTAAATCTGTCAAATTAAGGTAATATTGACCTGTAAATAATCTAGTAAACAAAGTTATTTATTCGAAGCAGAATTGGTGAAAAAGTGTTTAACAGCTCCCATGAACTGAATTTTAAACATCTCAATCTCAAGTTAGAAGATGTTTTAAATGCTAAATATTTGAAGAACATCTCAAACTAAATATTTCATTATCACCAAGCCATTTTTCAGTGTTTAACTTGAAGGAAAATGTTTCTTTTGCAGGACTATATCATCATCTCAGCCACTACTGATTTTCTATTTATGCATTCATTGTGCTTTTTCAGTGTTTCAATTCAAAATGCATTAGAACCAGTTACAAATGCACTATTGACAGTGTCCTGCCAAGGTAGTTCACACAAAATAATTTGTTTTCTTAAGGGGCCCATCTCATTACCTCTTCATCGAAGGACTTAAATTTTAGATCTGCCTGTATGAATAAATTGGGGTGCAGATTTATTCAATCTTTATTTTGCTACATTTTGTATTTAAAATGATTCATTCATGTGGCCTATCTAGCCTTAATCGTCAAAAACGTCCGTCAACCATTTCTATAAAAAAAATGTTTGAGTCAGAAAGGTGTTTTTTGGTTTCCAGGTGATAGAACGTTTAGTGACAATTATGCTAAAATTAACACAAGTGTACACATTGAGAATGACGCGTACTGAACATAAATATTTAGGAATCGAGTATACAAACTTGGAGGGTTTCCCCTGAACGTTCCACGTCAAAGCACTGGTAATAATTTTTGGAAAGCTCTGACCTTAACTTTTCTGTATTCGCTTGTCACTGCAGCTAGTCAGCTAAGCTAGTCAGACTAGGCTAAGCTGAATAGGCTAAGCTAGTCAGACTAGCTTAGCCTATTCAGTGACTGCAGGATACAGATATAGATGCGTAAAATGGATAGATGAACTAATCAGTCAGGGTATCCCAACTTTTACTGTGTGATTGGTTTAGATCAGGGGTGGGCAACTCCAGGCCTCAAGGGCCGGTCTCCTGCAACTTGTAGATGTATCTCTACGTCAACACACTGGAGTCAAATAATGAGGTCATTAGCAGAATTTTGGAGAACCTGACTGCACTTAGGAGGTGATTCAGCTATTGGATTCAAGTGTGTTGGACCACGGAGACATCTAAGAGTTGCAGGACACCGGCCCTCAAGGACCAGGATTGCCCACCCCTGGTTTAGATTATGATTCAGGCCTGATGTCCATCTGTTGTGAACCTCA
>CAEFZY010063682.1:0-12785 GCA_903066815.1 Brachyrhaphis roseni | reverse complement strand
GCGTTACTACCTTCTTTTGTTATTTCATTGTATTTCCTCTACGCGTCTTGTCAGTGACCGACGTCTCTATGCGACAGAAATGGAAACAATGGAGGGAGATGAACATTTTGTTGGTGGAAAAACAGGAACTATTTTGAGTTTCTGTCGACGAGTTCGATTATTATTATTAATATAATATTATATTATATATATATATATATATATATATTTTTTTTTTAACAGAGTGGTGGAAATGGGCTTTCATAAAACAACCTCCCCTTCAGTTCAATCTTAAAAGTGGAGATACATAGTTGATGTTACCATTATAAAATAACTTACAATTGAGTATTGGCAAAGATCAAAATCATTTTCACAGGTGGTGGAGCGTTGTTGTTAGCAGCTGCTGATAGTAACTGAGAAAGTTACTTTTAATGTAACTTAGTTACTTTCCAAATCAAGTAGTCAGTAATCTAACTAAGTTACTTTTTAAAGGAGTAATCTGATTAAAGTTACTTTTTCAAAGTAACTATGCCATCACTGGTCATCATCATAAACATGGCAAGAATTGCTGATTGAGTCTCCTTCCAGCCGGCTCGCTGCACCCCGGGGCCAATCAGTCCAGTCACGTCTGCTGGCCCTCAGAGCTGTCTTAAACACTGCACAGATCAGCTCGTCTCAGTTGCTTTGATCTCTTTCAGATAGGGGGGGTTCTCAGAGGGAAAATCCATAGTAAAGCTTTTGGACTTCACAATGCTGAAGCAATCTAGTAAAAATGATGCTGGCATATGAGGAGCCTTCTAAAAGGATGTCTGATTTTCACCCAGTGAGACAGACTCTGCAGGGGCATCCCAGGAGGACAGAAACAATAAATGAAAATATCTTTCCATGGCAAGCAGAATACAAATAATTCTTTTAGATTTGCTCATGAAGAATGGAACTGCTCATGTGTATCAAAGCCACAGTGATTTGTGGCATGCTACACAGAGGAGCTATTGACTTTAGACACCAGCTTCTTGTTTGGTCAGTAGCTCTTAGAGAGAGTTCTAGGATATTGAAGGGATTTTTGATTGTTGTGGGAAGTAGAAGTTCTTCTAAAAGCAAATAATTCTGAACAAGGGTAAAGGGCCAGGATTATGTGCTTTCCAGGCACATAGTGCAGTTTTATAGCACAAACAAGTTACTATGTTAACTTGAGTTGTTATAAAATTGCTATAAATATCAAATATGACTTAAAATAAATTTGACTTTGTAGTTTAATGCCTTGAAATTGGGCCTCTGTGTCTTTAAAAACGCTTGCTCTTTCTGAAACTCCTCCAACAGGAAGTCATCACAGCATGGCTCTATTAACCCTTTAACAATGTTTTTACCAGCATTGCCCTGAGAAGTAGCTCAGTGCAATACTTGTTGTAACTGTAGATGAGCAGTTCCACCAGGTGTTTGCTAATTACTGCTGGCTAGTCTGAAGGAGTGGAGCGGGGGAGTCGACAAGGAGGGTTACTCTGTGAGGAAGAAACTTGGAAACTGCAGCTCTGAGAAGGAGCTGCATCTTGAAGGCGAGGCTAGGTCCACTCTGGTTGCCACGGGAGCATAATATAGTCATGCATGAAAGAATTAAAGGTCTACTATTATGCAAAGGTCACTTTTCTGTAATATCATCTGGGTATCGACTGCTTCTAAAAAAAACAAAACACCCAGCTGTTTTTTGGGAATAAGTGTTTTTTTTTTTGTCTAAATACTGAGTCAGGAGGGCGTGGCCAGCAGCAGCTCATTTGCATAATCATGACATAACCCTAACACAGTGCATTCCTTAATGAGCTCAAATCAGGCAGATCTAAAAAGTTGATTTTGCTTCATACTGCCCCATTAAAAAGAATCATGCTGTAGAAATGGCTCAGGGTTTTGAAATAACTGTTATTTAGAAGTTATAGTTTATAGTGGTGAAACTCAGTCACATCAGCCAGATGATGATGATGTTGGGAACAAAGTAGAGCCTTTTACCAGTTCCAGCTGAACTGGGATCTTGTTTCTGTAATGGTTATTGTGCAGAGTCTCTCTGCCTCATGCACACAGGCTGCCCTCTGCTGACCCAGCAGCTCTGTCCTCCTGCTGCTGGCCGTTAGAGGAACTCAGCACAACCTCTCAGCTTTACAGCAGCAGCGTTTGGAACTTAATGTAAAGGCTTACATAACAATGTGCAACAAAGACTGAAAATTTCATATGCATTGCATTCTTTCATTCTGATTTTCACCAGAACTCTTGCTGCAGGTTTGGATCATCTGAAGGCTTTTAACTGTTTATTTTATTTTTTAACTTTCTGGTAGTAAAGAGTTACAGTAGTTCAGCCCTAAAGTAACAAATGCATGGACTAGTTGTTCAGTATTTCTCTGGGACAGAATATTTCTAATTTTAACAATATTCTGGATGTGAAAGGGAAAAAAAGTCCTAAAAACTGTTTTATTAATGTTATTACTGGAGGCCAGAGCCTCTGGTACAAAGATAACTTCTGTTTAGTCTGAATTTAAAAGTAGAACATTCAAACTGAGGTCTGCACACTGTCACCTTCAGTTGGGCCTGTTACAAGACGGTCCTGGGTTCGAATCCCGGCCCGGGGTCTTTCTGCATGGTGTTAGCATGTTCTTCCTGTGCACTCACACTGTCCAGAAACATGACTGTGAGGCTAAAGGTCTCTAAATTGACCTTAGGTGTTAGTGGTTGCTTGTCCTACGTTACCTTACAATGGACTGTCGACCTGACCAGGGTGTTAAGAACAATTATGCAGCAATGTTTCGCAATTATTATTTATTAGTAAATACAGTCCAAATGATGTTCACTTCTACGTTTTTCTGTGACTCTGCCCGTCTCTGTGTCTCTGTAAAAACTCTGAGCTCAGTGGACATCTCATGGTACATGGCTACAACCTAAAAGCTGAATATCCCTTATTTTTCCTGACTAGTGGCCAAAAACAAATATCTTCTCAGGACGAATACAAATGGAAAATGGTCTGAACTTATATTTCCAATCATTTTGATCACTCAAAGTGCTTTATACTATAGTCACATTCACCCATTCACACCTACAAATGCTCACACATTCATACACCAATACGCAGATCGATAGGCAATTGAACCTACAACCTTCCAATCACAAGACGACTACTCTACCCACACAGCAACAGTCGCCTAAAATCAAGTCAACTCAATAAAGGCAGATTCAAGATTAATTACATATTTGATATTTGTCATTAAACAACACATTCAAACTTATTTTGTTTTTTCAAATTGGTTAAACTTCTCTGTAAAAGAAAACCTGGCAGATTGCATTCAGTCACTGAGTTCCAACAACCCCTCACACTGCACATGCATGTAGCGACAGCGGAGAGAAAAACTTCTTCAACATGAAGTCTGAGGAACACAGCAGACCGGTCAGACCGGAAGAGAGATTTAAATCAGGGTTAGGTTTAAAAATCATTTTCCTTCAGCTGAAATATGGAAACAGGAAGATAAAACTAAATGGACTAGCTGGGCTGGGAAGCAGAGAGGACTGCCATGGAGAAGCTGCAGAGAACCACAGCTCAGGTGGGAACATCTGTTGACATGGAAACACACAACCACACTCAACATACAGCTTGAGTCATGAGCATGAGCTTCAGTTTCAGTCTGTGGATGTGCATGGCTGGTAGACTCAAAGCAGAACAGTTGTTTCTGTGCAGTTCTACAGAAATTTACCAACTTCTTTCTGGTGGAAAATAAACCTGCAGATAAGTGAGAAGCAGAAAAGAGCTCACTCGTGAACACACTCCTGTCTGTGTGTGAAGCACTTCAGAGTGTGGAGCACTGTATGCCTTTAATTAGAGAGTAGCTGTTACAGTATGTACTTGTAAAAAGGCAGTGAAGTAGCCTGTTTTATAAAAAATACATGGAAGTGTTTGTTGTGGAGCTCTCCTGTGGAGGATCTGTTGGTGTATATTTCACAGAGTGTGTGTGTTGTGAGAGGGAGCTCTTTTGACCTTGCTGTTGTTTCTTTCGATTTTTACCACTCACACACTGTCAGGCAAATTTAATGCAGTGCATTGATCAACTTCATATTGAAACCAACTCTTTCTGCCTCCCCCATCACTCAACAGGTTTCTCCCTCGCTCACACATAAGCGCTAACTAAAATTGCTGATTGATTACATGTTGCTATGGATAATAGATGGTGACCTCCAGTTTGCCTTTGCTGCTGCTGCTGTTGTCTCAGCATGAAAAATAGCCACAGGATCCCAAACCAATGATCTTTTCCCCATCCTGCCCTAAAGCCTCTAAGTCTGAATAATTCAATTTGTATCCACTAAAGCTGCATTTGTCAAACTGGGTTTGCGCTTGCAGCTCCGTTAGCCAGCCTGCTGCACTCCGTACACTTTGATTCACAAAATTTGGAACTTCTCCATCATCCTGAAAATTCATTATTCTAGACAGCATAATTTGTGAATGCAACCATAAAATGTTGCTCAGTTCTGAAAGTATCACTGCTTTAGTTGGGCTTTTAAATTCTTATTTATTAAAATATAAAAGGCTTACTTTAAAGAATCAAAGATGGAATAAAAGTTGTTGAGTTATTGGAGGATTTCCCCAGACACCCTGGGGCGCTTTAACAAAGAGGAACGTCCATGACACACAGTTGAAAGCAGATGTTTACATTTACTTTATGAAAAGAAAAGGTTGATGGAAGCGACAACATTTGAAAGAAAAACTTCCTGAGTTACACTAGAAAGTTACTTTTAAGTGAAAGTAACTTTCTAATAACAGCAGTCTCTGTAGTTACTGTGCTACAGCAGAGATTGCTGCATCAGAACTTATTCAGCAAATGAGTTTCAAACTCTCCCATCCACTGGTGGCTCTGTCTGCAAAACCTGGAAAATTTTCAAAGTCCAAACTTCCTGCATGGATGGGAGGACCGAGAGGTGCTCCAGGTTGGGATGTGAGTGATGGATCCAGCGGTCGCGTTAACTGAATATTTTCAGTCTGGTGGTGGAAAAATCAAATAGCCATCCATCATTGACTTGGTGGATTTACGATGAGTTAATTTTCACTGTGAGTTGCCCTGCAGTGGACTGGCCATCTGCCCGGGTTGGACCTCTCCTCTCACCCTCTCGCGCCTCTGCAAGGATAATGTGTTACATAATGAATGGATGTAACACTGAGGCATACCTCTGGATATATTTTTAGACAACATCTCAAACACATTGCTCTTTTGTCTAATATCATGGGAGAATAAAACAACTCAGCCAATAACTGAAGAGAACTCTGGACCTCCACCAGTCTGGTTCATCAATGGGGCCAAGTTCCAGACCCCTCAAGGCTCCACATTCAATTGTTGAAAGAATTATATGCAAACACCATGAGGATGTGGTGCTGTTTTGGAAGGAGATGGGAAATGTCAGGAAGGCCAGTTAGAGAGGAAGAAGCCACTAGTGTAAAGACTGGTCCTAATGTCCCATCGTTAGGATTAGGAGTTGGAGTTGTGGTGTAAATTAAGTCTAAGTCAAGGTTAAAAACGTACAGGTAATTATTAAAATTAGGAACAAGGTGAGTTTCCAAAATGAACTGAAGTAAATAGAAATGCAGAGCTGGATAGAGTAACCAATATTTGTTTTGCTTCATGATTCTTCCAACATTGCTACGTAGGTCAATCCTGGCATTTAGTTCCTGAACTTCCTTCCTAGGCTTTACTCTGTGTGATTTCAAAATAAAATCCTCATCCCTTTGTGTTTACACAGCTGTTTTTTGGGTTTCTTTTAACAATGGGAAGCAGAGGCAGAGTTGAGAACCTCCCTGGTGTGACAAGCCAATAAATCTGTCACTTACATTTCAGGAAGTCTCTAAGGAGCAAAGCACACATCTGTTAACAGTACCTCTAAAATCTTCCCTGCAGACATCATCAAAACTGTGTGGAAAGAAGGGAAAGATGACTCCTCCATAAAGTCTGCTGAAAGAAGAGCTCACAATATCCAGATCACCCAGAGAGCTCACTCTTATTAACTGTGTAAAGCGCCAGCAGTGATAGCTGTGATGTGTCCTCAGGGTGAGACTTTATGTGTCATTTAGCACCTTAAAGCCAATTGTCAGTCTTATCTAGATTGAATTATTGACTCTAACAACAACTCCTGCAGCTGGCTTTTGAACTGAACTGTCGATCGTTTCCGTCACTCTTTGACTTTTATAGCACTGGCAATAACATTGAAGCAATTGTAATGTACACTTAGAGGTATAAATATCTTGGAACTGAGCGGGGTAGTATATTCTCCAGCTTTACAAGGGCTAGATGTCTCATATCCCCAGGGGTAACTGTGTATACAGCTTGGTTAATTGAGAAAACAGCCAGTTGTTCATTGGCAGGATTTAGGAGCTCAGTTACTTAGAGCCATAACGGCGGCAAATTGGTTTGCTTTTTCTTTGAGAGAATCTGGAAAACCTGATTGCAAGAGCTACCAACAATTAGTGAAAAATGTTCCAGTTTTGTCTTAACCTAAATATACAGATGAATTTGAAGGTAAAATATCTATCTAGATAAACATATTGAAAAGAAAAACAATGCTTTTTGATGAATTGATGAGCAAATTAAATTTGTTGAATTTTTATTTAAAATCCAGAGAAAATATTTGTAATATTCCCTCCAGCTGTTGGTGACTGTAACCCTACACTGGAGTGGTTGTAGTTGCCATTCAGGATGAATTCACTCCACCTCTGTTTAGTCCACTTTAATCCAACTGCGGTTCATTTGCAAGTTCAGTTTGTTTGTGTAGGTGTGAATGTGCAATCAAACTCTGATGCGGATTCAAAAATTGAACTCGGGCTCACCTACATACCTCTGCCTGGGTTTGGTTGAAGTGAACTCTGGTGTGGTTCAAATGCATATGTGAACGCCAAGCGGACCAGAGAGTGCTCCAAAAGCAGGAAGCAGTATAGTGCAAGGCATTCTGGGTAAATACAACCAAAACAAACATGTCTAACAAATCTAGCGCTAGCTGGAGTAATGACTTGGTCTTTTACCAAGATCAAAAGAGAAATCCTTCAACTGCTAAAATCTGATTTTACTCACATTTTTGTTTACATTTTACAAAGAAGGAAGCTGTGCTCAGAGTCTTCAGAGGTTTTCCTTTAGTAGATCGTTCTCTCTTACCATTCTGCCAATAAGCACATTGAAATAACTTTGATTATTCCAACTAACATAAAACAGGAAAGGTTTGCTCTCATTTAGTATTAGACAGTGACAATAAAAATGTTATGTGCACTTTTATACAGAGCATGTTAACTCATGTTTTCAACTATTTATTTTCCCTCCAGCCAAGGAACATGAACCTTCTGACCCCTGGGAGAAACTGAAGGGTGCCTGAGTTTTGTTTCAATGAACACCTCTTTTTACATTGCTTTATTATCTTCAGAGTTTAGACACCTGCCTAAACTCTATCAGAAATAAACAAAATGCAAAAATAATTTAACATTCTCATTTTTCTGGGGAATTAATAATTTTGAGCTTAGTCACATTTTCTATGAAGAAACTCTGAGCCTATTTGTGTCTCTCTCTTCAGAGATCTGCTTTGTTTTTCTGTTGATTTTCTGCAAAGCTTCAACTCTTATCAGCGAGGCGCTGATGAAATGTTGGGTCTAAACAGGCCATTTTTCTTAGATGATGATTTGTGTCTCATTTAAATGAGCATTAAGGCGTGAGGTTTGCTCAGAGTCTTGGGGTGGGAGACAGATGACACCCCAGAGGGGGCAGGAACACTGACCGGATTCATCAATGTGAGGGGAGCTGTCAAACTGAATCAATAGGGGGAGGAGGGATCACGCTTGCAACACACTCCTAGTACCATCATCTCACATGTTCTCATTTTTCCTTCAAAATGCCAGCACTAGACTTATCTTTAGGTCAGAATCAATTTTTAATTTTGCATGGTAATGATGAACAAATTACTGAATTGCATTATTCTTCAAAGTTGCGTTTCACTAAATAAAAAGAAAATGAATGTACTTTTAGAGCAGGCATCAGAGCTCTTAGCAGAGACTTTGTCACATACGGCAGATGGAAGAGTAAAACTGTTGATGTATGGATGTCAGGAACTAAACATAAACTTAGTTAGAAATTCAAACAAACCCAGAGGTACTTTGGTTTTCAGAACTCACTGATTTCATTTGTGGTTTTACTGAGGAGAGAAAGAAGTCCAGTTAATGAGCCCACTGGGTCTTCTGTTCCCGTCCAGAACCAGAAGTGGTGCTAATGCTGCTTCACTTGCAAGCAGATACTCAGGTAGATTTAATGCTGCGACCAATAATAAGGCAGGTGGAGGTAAATCTGTGTATTTATGGAGGTTCAGTTTTAATCCAGTCCATGTTTGAGGAACCCAATGTTACTTTCATGACATATGCTGCTGATAATTTTTATTTTATTTTTTTCTCAGTTAATAAATGTTGTTTCTCTTCCCTTATGGAGGATGAGATTCAGTCACAGCAGACACTGTATATGTCTAAAATAATTTTCGACATCAGTTTATGTATTTTTGTTACTTTGAGAACATCTTAAGGTAATATATTGACAATGACCTAATAATGAGAGTTTATCTTCTCAAAAAAGAGTAACAAAGCTTTATTTTGTAAAGAATACTTAACACGGGAACTGGAAAATATTTTAAATATCCAAAACCATGACAACCAGAAAGAATGAATAAAATGGAAATAAAAACCACATTCAACAGAAACCATAAATAAAATGCATCATGATGTTTCTGGAAACACAATTGGTCTTCAGAAAATATTAATCATAAGAATGAAAATGATCAAATTCATTTTAATTTATCACATGATTAATTGATTCATTGCCTATTGTGACAAACTTACTATCGAGCCTTTTTTGAACCGTTCCAACATCACCCCACCCCTCACTTCTCCTTTTTCTCTACTTAAAGCAGGCTCTATGTTATATCCTAAGATTTCTTTGAGTGTGCAAAAACTGTAGAAGTGCAATTTATGCTGACTCTGACGTTAAACTTATTTTCCCAACTTGGATTCAGAAGAAAAGTTGCCCAGTCGTTAAACGTGGTTTATTGGATGCCTGTGTTGTCATAGTGATGGCTATGGGGGAACGCTGTGTGTGAGGGATGACATTTCCCTGTCATTAGAATTGATAATAGGAGGACAAATATGTTAGTTGCATCAATTAAGACGGAGAGATGTTGCAAATTTTATAAAATGTTCTGCTGACTGTAAATGAAAATGCCATATGTTCTCACTCTTCCTTGTTTCTACATTTTCTCCTTCTTTTTCTAAACCAAGTATTCTGGCTTAGTACTACATGCTACATCTAGCATGTATTACTTCTTAATACATGCTAGATTGTATTAGTAAGTACATTTATTTTCATGCATTGTTTGATATAATTGATTATGACCTCATAGAATAGTTATGATTATTTCACACAGTTGAAAATGGTCTATGTGTGGAATGTAAAATGTGAAAACATTCACATTAAATAATAATAATTATGTTGTTGTCTAAGAATGAAAATCTGTAGAATGTGCCAGCTTTTTTTTTTAAATCAGATTAATCAATTCATTGTCAACATATTCAAAGGAATAACCAATCACTACAATAATCGTTTCATTAGATAAGAATAATGAAAACATACCTTCATTCCAACTCGTTACATTTTCTGATGAGTGTTCTGTTTATGTTGTTGTTTATTCATATTGAAACAAAACCTACAAAACATGTAAATGTTGATATAATCTTTCAAGAAGCAGGTTTGAAATTCAAATCTCAGCTGCTGTTCTTCTGACTCAATGTTTCCTGCAGGTCTCCCAGCAGCCTGCAGCCATGCAAAGGTTCAGAGACTTCATAAGTTCATTTTGGTTTGTGTGGTCAGAAGAGAAACAGAGAAAAGAAACCCTGGAAAAAAATTTGAGAAATAGATGAGAATATAAGAAGCTGGAGAAAATGTGTCAATGTGTTCTGTTTGTGTGTCTGGGTTTGTATGCCGTTTTTATTTCTAGGTAACATGTCACTATGCCGAGCAAAATCAATCATTTTAAATAAATTAGATATAAATATAAATAAAATATCCCAACCTAGATGTGAACGATGTTGTTCATGTTGAAGATACTCCAAATAAACACATGAAAAGCTCAAAGAAAGTTTGGCATGAGGAAGGTAGGATTCACAGAGCAGGAATTGGCTTGAATTGGATTTTCTGAATTTCTAACTCTTATCGAAAGAATTTGGGACTTAACGCATAAAAACACCAGTGGAAACAAGCAAACTGTTTTCTATTCAGGAATTTCTTAAAAGTTTGGATGCAGTCTCACAAGGCTCCATAAAATATACAGACTTCTGACTGAATAATCTCATTTGAAACAAGAGAAGTCTACAGCTGCTAAAACCTTAGAAAACCCTCAATATGCAGTTATTGTAGGTTTTAAACCTACATCTCTGTTTTGGAGATGTTTTTATATTGCTCCAATGTAATATTCTAATTTTAAATGTCATGTTTTAATTTACTGGAGCAGAAAATGATAATCATTAGTAACAGAAATAAAGTCTTGAAAACATCAGTGGTGGATTTACTGCAGTAACAAACTCAATGATATTCTAATGTGTTGAATCAGACTGATCTTTGATGAAGATATATGCTTTATGTTAATTGGGGTGATTTTCCTCTTCATATTATGATGATTTTTCTCTGATTTCTAATAAATGATATTATTGAGAAATAGCAAAAACTCTTGTTTGTGGTAGAATGATGGGAAGGTAAACAGTTCACACAAGAATAGTCTGTGACATTGGCTCATAGTTGTGGAAAAATATAAAAGTTTATTTTTAATCTGTGTGCAGAATTATCCTTTCTCCATTTAGGTTCTTGTATGAGATTGAAGAAGATTCAGTGAGTTGAATTCATGAATTCCATTTATTAAGACTAAAATGCAGCGGTGGTCCATTTTCCAAGCTAAGCTTATGATGGGCTAACACAGCAAAATGGCCCCTAACAGTTTCTAGTTCATTTCTATCTAAGCTATGCCTTATAGAGGGCGTTCCTTAGCGTGTCATTTCCTTAGACATTAGCTTTGTGCGCATGTTCACTATGTGTGTATACTAGCATGCAAATAGGAAAAGAGACAGAGGCAAACACAGAATTATTTATTCCCAACATTTGTTATTTTGTCAATTAGTATTTAGTCGACTGCACATATTATTGTCCATAATAATAGAATATTTTTTCTGTTCTTCCTAAGTTGTCTAACCAAAACTGGTTTTATTCTGTCTAATATGGAGCATTAAACGCCCCAAACCCAAACAGCCTGGTGGATGTGAAGTCTTGACTCCTTCCATCCCTCCTACATCCTGCTGTTAATGTGTTGACTCTGTAACACCTTGGAAGTGACACTAATGACGAACACTGTCATCAGCCGCGCGGTTAATGGCCTCAGTCATCAGAGCCGTGGATTAGGCCATGCAGTTTCATCACAGTTGAGTTGTAAATGTTGTGTATAAATATGCACTGGGTGGAATATTAGCTTCTCTCTGCACTGTCATTCTGATTTCATAAAAAGGTAATGAATTGTTAATAGCATGATTACGCTGAAAATAGAATAAGTGGAAAATGGAGTTGGCATTGTGGCTCCCACTGGTTTCCCTCCACCTCATGAAATGAGAGCCTGTTCATTATGTGTCAATACTTCATAGTCCATTTGTCTAGCTGTGATCAAATGAATAATCTCATTACTAATGTGAGACTCGATTGCTCTGGTATATGTCTCAGATGGATTTGTCTTTAAGCATCTTGGTGACACACTGTTAAACCGGTTTATTCACCTTTGTTCATGGCTTTCTTAATTAAACTCCTAGAATGAAAGAGCTGCTTGTACAATGTCTTTACTTTACTTTTTAACAACATGACACATTCATATCTGTTCTTACTGTGCAATACATGCCCCAATGTAGGTTCTGAATATTATCTAGCTCTCTAATCACATCAGATATTTTTGCATTAAGAAAGCTAAATGGCAAAAGCAGAGATGTTTTAGAATAAAAAAAGTAAAAGTTTAAATTGAACTAGTACTAAAACGTTTCTCTGTGTACCATCAGTCATACAGGGAGTCATTTAAAACGGTTTAAAAGAAAAACTAAAGAACAGAGACAAAAACAATTACACTGAAATTCAAAACACGTGCACATAAAAAGAAACATTAAATGCAGGTTTAACAAATAAAAATTAAATTAAATACAAAAATGAAAAGTTTTTAACTTAAAAAAAAAAGAGCAATTAAAAGTTGAAATTCAGTCATCCCCAGAACAGAAGCAGCCTTCTTTGTTTCCAGGTCCGTGGTTCTGATGCTGCTGCCCCAACAGATGATGGCAGAAGAGATGAAACTCTCAACAGACTGATAGAAGATGTGCAGCATCTTGTAGGTCCAAACTTTGATGGACCTTAAGCTTCCTCAGGAAGTCCAGTCTGCTCTGTCTCTTCTAGATGATTTATTGTAGCTCCCTGTAGCTCAAAGAATAGACTTTAAAATATTGTTGTTAGTTTATAAATCACTGAACAGCTTAGCACCACAATACATTAAAGATCTGCTGCTGCTGTATCAACCGTCCAGACCTCTAAGATCTTCTAGTTCTGGTCTGCTCTGCATCCCCAGAACCAGAACCAAACGCGGAGAAGCAGCTTTCAGTATCTATGCACCACAAATATGGAACAAACTTCCAGAAAACTGTAAAACAGCTGAAACGCTAACTTCCTTTAAATCCCAACTAAAAACCCACCTGTTTAGGATTG
>CAEFZY010063665.1:0-43992 GCA_903066815.1 Brachyrhaphis roseni | reverse complement strand
CATATGTAGACTAAAGATTCTAAATGAAAGTGCCAAAAAAAATAAAATATGTAAGTAGAGTGTTTAAAAAAGTTTTTGTTTTGTTTGGGGGGGGGGGGGGGGGGGGGGGGGGGGTGTTACATTTATCATCATGCCGTCTTTCTGGTACAATTCAGCTGAAAAGCAAGCATCTGCTAACAGGAAATTTGCAAAAAATGAAAAAGTTGCAATAACCTTGTTGCATAAGAATATGCATCCTGAAACCAATACTTTGCTACACCACATTGATTCAGTTCCACATGCCACTAATTGTATACCCAGTTCAGATGTGGCATTACAATGTGCCTTGGACGATTCTAAGTGAATGAGTCTAACATTGAACATTCATTCCTGACTGATAGCATCATAGGTACCTTGCTTTACATCTATATGAACACATATCCATGTTCCAGACAGGGATGCCACCTAACAGCAGTACTTCTGCACATATCATCTTTGGTATAAATCACTGTTATATATTTAAATTACCTCTGTTGTGTAGGTGTTTCCAAAATGCGACGTTGACGATGATGGTGACGTCTGTATTGCCCTGCTGCAGGTAGTGTGTTGCAGGTTCAATCCCCGCTCTCTTGTGTCCTTGGCAGGACACTTCACCCACCTTACCGTTTGGTGGTGGCAGCCACAGCTGTAGCTATCCATTAGCTTTCTACCATCAGTGTATGAATGGGTGAATGCTCTGGACTTGATATGTGTAGGCCATTCATCATTTTAAGCCTGTCTGATTGGCTAAATATTAAATATTGTGCACCTTAAAGTTCAGTGTCAGTGCACAGTCACTAAATGTTTCAAATTGTAAAGCGCAACTGCAGTAAAAAAGCTAACACCTGATCCACACTTTTGTCAGTTCACACACCTTGTGGTGTGTGATCATAACTGGAGATTTCACAATGTTCAACAATTTTTTCCTCTAGTAAGGATGAGTGAGTCTACAATGTAGTGATTGTGGCAGGATCAAGAAACAATACCATTAAACTAAATAGAGAAAAATATCTCATGCATTGTCCTCCACATTTTCCCACTAACTCCAACAAGTACAACTTTTAAATAAGAAAAATTATTATATTTAGATAATTGCTGAAAGCTGTTTAAAGCATTTTTGTTTAGATTAGCCATAAGTAACACTGTAATAGGTACGTTTTTTTTCCCCATCAAAACCATTCCAGTTAATGCTGCTGTTTAAAGAGAAAAATATGTCCCAAAATGGACTGAGATAAAAAAAAAACACTAAAGAAAACTGTCTTTATTCAATTGTATTGTCTACAGTTATGCAGACTGGTTGTTGCAGCATTTTTTAATATTTGTTCCTGCAATATATATTTTCTTTTGTTCAGTTTTACAAAATAAATGTCAATTTGGTGACAAAAGTTTTTGGTTATAATGATCTCTGGTTTTAAAGACTTCGAAACCTTGAATTTTAGCAGGTTTGCAGATTTGTGATGTTGTTTTAGTGCATTGGTCCTCTACAGGTTTTAGAAAATTTAGATTTTTAAAAGAAACAAAAGCATATTTTAGGTCAGAAAGAAAAGGTAGGAAGACTGAGTTCAGACAAACACAAGGTGACAAAGCTCAGTGCCGCTTTAAGAGTACATATGAGTCACACAGTGAGCCACAGTCACCAACTGGGCAGACAGAGCAATAAAAAAAAATAATCCAGTCTATTATTTTGGAGTGACGGTGTGATTTTTTTAACCAACAGATGCACTGACTTTCTGAGGAACTGAAGACTCTTGTGGTTAGACTTGTTTCAAGAAAAGCATCTTATCTGAGGGTCTTCTCGTAAAACAAATGTTGTGCAACACCCATCATGTTGTGCTATCACAAGAGAAGATCAGTGTTCATACTCAACTAATATATTTTTAGATGCCCTTCTATCTTTATGTATATATTGCAACAATTTTCAGTATGCTTCCAACATTCTTTTATTTTTTCTTGATCTGTACACATACTGATAAGCCTTTTTGACGGGAATAAAGCAAGACACAAGCTGGTTAGAAATTAGCTTGTCACTGCTCTCTGGTGGTCACACTCTGTAATTGAGAATTGTCGTGGCTGAAACATTCAGAAGTATTTCGTTAAAGGACTCGCATGTTTAAGAGATTTTGTAGCTAAAATAGTATCTACAACTTCGATGAGACGTTTATGTCCATACATGTATAATGGGAGTTGTATACAGTTTTTAAGTATTTGGAGGAAGTGCTCAGATTTCCTAATACCTGTTTGTACAGTAAGAAAGAAAAATAAACTGTAGTAATTTAGGATGTATAGTAGGTGGCATGTTAAGTTGAATACAGAAACCTTTGCTTTTCAAATTATTATTGATGTTGAGAAAAGCTTAATTTTTCTATTCTTAACATGATTTGTCTCCATTGCATTAGTTTTTAACATGATATTGTTTATTTTATATGATATTTGATCTGTGTTGTTTGAGTAAGGTGGGGTGGAAAAAGGGTGTTTTAAGAGGTTGTAATATGCAACAGGTGCTTGTAGCACTAAATACGCTAATAAAAACCTGCTGCTACACAGGTGCTTATAGATAAAAATACATTATTAGTGTAAAATCAATATTCAGCACCCTTGGTTCAGGTCCAAACTGAAAAGGAATATAAGTGATTAATGTCTGATATTTGGGATGGCACTGAGGATTTTGAAATTATCCAGGAGAGGAGAACATATCTAAAGACATTGCAATTAACAGCGATTAATTGCAATGCGGTTTGGTTACTTATTCTGTCTCTGTTCTGTTGCCAGTGGGAAGTAGTGGTGGAGTGAGAGCTGGACAGGTCAGCAGGTGAATGCTGACCTGCATTCTGCCCTGTAGCTGCCCTCCTAGCTGCATAGGAGGCAATGGGACTTGTGAAGGTCCAGAGGAGGAATTTCTCAACTGACAGAAGAGATGACGAAGGTTAACACCAGGATTCAAGAAAGAAGCTGACTGTAAGGAGGGAGGAAAGGCAATGGTGAGAACTCATACTTGGAACTAGAAAGTGACAGAATTAGAGAGCCTGATCACCACATAATGTGAGAAAACAATCTACACCTACTCCTCTACATGAACAACTATCTATACAGAAATTATAGAATTACCCAGAGCAGGATACTATTAACAAATTAGATGTTTGTTAAAAGTTTTGGAAAGCACTGATTATTTTCTTACGCTTCTCAATTGTATGCTACTTTTTGTTAGTTTGTTACATTAAATCACATGAGATAAGTTGAAATTTGATGTCGTACAATGGACAAAATGTCAAAATGTTTGAGGGGCATAAACACAGTTGTAAGGCACTGAACATTCGTGCAGCTTTTTCAGACATATAAAGTTCAGCTGTGAAAACAAATTTTATTATTACTATAATTTTGGGGGGTCTTCTGTTCAGTGGCAGACAGTACAATCCCAATGTACAGTTTTGCAGATATTCTTGGACCTGTGTGCCAACAGAGGTACAGCGTTTATGCTTACGTGTTGAAAGATCTTTGTTTTATGACAACACTCTTCTGTCCTTGAGCGTCACAGTCCATTTTTTACTCTTTGTTTTTATTATACTCAGCTGGACCCTCAGTATGTCAACACACCACACCTCACCAAAGTGGCTAAAATATAAATATGCATTTGAAGCCTGCTTTGTTCCTTAATTACTTTTTGCTGATAAAGTTCAGTGAACCCTTTCAAAACCTGTAACACACCCTAAAGGCTAAATGACTCTTTTCTATACATAATGTTTGCACTTGCTTAGTCTGATACACATAGCAAACTGTTTGTTATGTGGTATCAGCAGAAACTGTGCTTTGGGTTGTGTCTGTTGTCACATCAGATATAAAAGCAGTTGCTGTGCTTTTTCTCTCCAGGCATTATTTTCTGACTGTGACCATCTACGACATCAGAGAAAATACTTTGAGACACAAAGAAGGTAATGTCTGACGTCTCTTTTGTATCTATTATATTTTCTGTCATAGATGATATAAAGTTAAACTTGCTGGTTGATAAGCTGAATAATTGCAAAAAAAGAGTCTGAAAATATTGAAACTCTTCTTTTCTTTTGCTTTTAGCCATGGCATTCCAGTCTAATGTCGTTACCACTCAACCTACCCAGTATACAGTAACAACTGGACGTTCTTCAGACTGGAATACAAATGTGTGCGACTGCTGCGATGACTGCGGCATCTGTGTGTGTTTTTATGTGGCTGTAAAAAGGAAGCTGGTTACGTTTTCTTCTCCAACAAATCTGAATTTTTATTTGTTTATCTGGCTTTCATCTAAAGGTTTATGTGGAGCATTTATCCCATGCATCCTTGGTTGCAAAGTGGCTCAAGATAATGGGGATAGCTGCTGTCTACCTTTCCTCCCAGGTGCCATGATTGCTTTAAGAACAAGCATACGCAGCAAATACAACATTGAAGTGAGTGGAAAAGTTGCTCATTAAATAAAACAAAGGAGAACAAAAATAACATGCTAAATTAAAAAAAGAACCCGTTTTTAAAACTATGTTTTAAATATAGGGACCTTTTGTGTGTAAGACCTTAAGTATATTTTTTATTTGTTAAACTTCATATTCATTTTTCACAATTTGTATGATGTTTTTGAATTTTAGGGCTCTGTGTGTGACGACTGGGTGGTCATGGCCTGCCTGCCTTTATGTGGACTGTGTCAGATGGCGCGAGAGCAGAAGATGAGAGGATAAACAGATTGCTGATTAATTTTTAAATAAAATAAAAATAAAAAATTAGCACTGTGAATGTGATCTAAGAAAAATGAAAGACATTTAATGTTTTTTACATTTTGATGTAAACATATCTTGTATTACTTTAACATTTCTTACTATTATACACCTACTTTATAAGATGTAAATGATCTCAAGTGAAGGCAGAAATAGAGAGTTAAAATTAAGCTAAAAGATCTTACAAGCCTTATAGAGTGGCTGTGTTGAATTAACAATAAAAAAGACAAATAAAAGACAGTGACATTTAAAGCAGTACTGATCCTTACTTTTGCAGAAATAGTTTTGGAAAATTAAACATAAAAAGGCTTAATAACATTATTAAGAACTATGTTTATTTAATTCTGTTTCAATAGTGCACCATGTTTTCTTTACAGCAATGTTTTGTACTTTTTGTACTCACTTGTACTTACACAATCACAGGCATTTCAATAAAACATATAGGAAATAGAAAATAGTGGGTTTCATTTATTTTAATGTCATGTAGTTTAGCTTTATCTGAAAGGACTTCAGTGGGCTACCACTATCTTCCTCTTTCTGACTAAGTCCGTGTTTCCAGTCCTGTAGGGACACAGCTCTCTGAAGGAGCAAGGTGAAAGGATCAGCGTCCATTTGAACAGGCAAGAAAGTGTGTTATTAAGTTTGATGCATTTTCTTTCTTCTAAAGTCAATCTAAGACATTAAATTTACAAATTTTCTATAAAAGATAAAGTAAATGATTAAGTGAATATGCTACTGCGCCTTTAATTTGAAAGTGACATTACATTGTCACATGACAGGTCTTGCACAATAATGGGTTTTTTGATGACACACTATACAAAAAGTTTACTTGTTTACTTATGTCTTTATTTTTCAATTTATGCTACACTCTTGGACAATTTTCTCTGACTTGATGACAAAAGTTTGAGATGCAGGTTAGTTTCAGATTCTGCTAACAACTTTGGAAATTCTCCAGGCTAATGTAAGGAGAAGAAAAGCTTCTAAATATTAAAATAGCCATGTGAGGGTGACTAAGCTAACAGTTAGTCTTACCCATCACCTATTGTTGTGAATAATGTACTGGCATGTGATTTTCCTGGTGTTTAACAAAAATGTTTCACATGATAGATCTCTTTTCTTTAAAAATAAAAAAATAGCTAGATTCTAATGTAATATAAAGATTATTAAAGTTATAATACTGCTATGCAAATACTTCATTGTTTTTCTAAAGTTAAAAGGAAAAAAATAAATACCACGAGTGTGCAGCAATACTGTGGTGCTCCAAGCTCTAACCAGCCAACAAAAAGTCTGGTCACTTTGGCACTTTCTCTGGAATTGAATTGAAATTAATTTGAATTCTAGGATAATTTACAATTTTGTAGTTTTAACTACCTTGGTGTACCTTGACATTACTTACAGAAGTAAGTAATGTCAAGGTACACCAAGGCAGTAAACTTTCATTTAAGTGATATTTGGTGAGCAAAAGCAAACAAGTTTGAAATAAGCATTGTGAAGATTGCAGCTCCATAATGTAGTTATACAAAGGAGAGGAAGAAAAAGAGGGAACAGGGAGTGGGGATATGAAAGTATTGAAAATAGGAAACAGTGTATTCTTTTTATCACAAGGTTCCAGTTTCATGAGAAATACAATCACACCTGAGTCATACAACTCCATCTGAAACTACAACAAAAACAGGTAAAACTGAAATTTATCTTTGCATTTACAACTATTGCTTGTCACTGAAATATGTATTTATTTAACACAATCTGATTTGAAATTAATTTCTGTTCACAGATTTCTCTTCTACACTGAAGTGGAGCTACATTGAGGTCCCATCTGACATCACAAAAGAACCAACAATGGCAATGTTCAAAACCTTTTCAAGTCTGCTTTTCTCCATGTAGTCTAGACAAAATGGCTACTCTGACTTATCAGCTTGGGCTGCTTGGACTTTTCCTCTGTGCAGTTCAACTCATCAGCAGCTACAGCTTTAAAAGCTGCATTGCAGATCCATACTATATCCTGACAAGTTTTAAATGCCAAAATCGAAACAACACAAAAATATCTGATATAGTAAAAGATCTCCCAGAATCTGCTGTCAATCTCACAGCTTCTTTCAACCCTGTGCAGCACATTTCCAACAACAGCTTTGCTCATTTACCAAACTTACAGTATCTCAGTTTGGATAAGAACAAGCTGAATACTATTGATCCTTTGGCTTTCCAGACACTGCATCAACTTAAGCATCTAAATTTGTCCTTTAACAATTTGTCAGACCTCAGCCCTTTATTGTTTGAGGACCTGCATAACCTCACCTCCCTCTCGCTGACAAACAATGTTTTAAAGGTATTGCCTGAAGACATTTTCTCCAATCTTGCTAATCTAAAAACCTTAAATTTGAGGCACAACAATCTTACAAATTTTTCTGCAGTTGTGAAGTCTGTATCACATCTAACAAATCTAACATTCTTAGATCTTTCCTCCAACAACTTGACTTCACTCAGTGATTTAAATATATCTCTACCACAATCCCTCACAGTTTTAAACCTATGTGGAAACAGTTTGCATACTTTGGGATGTAATCCATCACTCCTCAGATTCATCCAGGTGCTTGATCTGTCATTTAATTCAAAGCTTTCCACGGCAGCTTTGGAAGGAGTGGATTTGAGAAACGTAAAGAGGCTCCAGTTGCGGTCAACAAGTGTCAGAGCAGTGGAGCTTTTAAACATCAGCAACATCAATGCAGGTCATGTTGTTTTCTCAGGGATGGGTCTAAAGAATGACAGTCTACTTCTGGATTTATGCACAATGCTGAGAAGAAAGCTGAGTTCAATTAAAAATATAGATTTAACACATAATGGCATTCATATTACAACAAATTTTTCCATGTCTGTGTGCCCTAAGATCATTGGAGCTTTGGATTTATCCAACAATAATCTGAAAAAAGTACACTGCTCCGACCTTTTAGGCGAACAAGTCAATATCAAGAAGTTTAATGTCGAACACAACCATATTACTTCACTCGAAAGCTGTAAAAAGACCCATTTTAACAACTTAAAAGAACTGAGTTACCGTTACAATCGCATCCTCTCAGTCAGTGGATATGCTTTCAGTCACATGCAAAAGATTGAGATACTACAGCTAAACATAAATAATGTTGCTTTTCTCCATCGCAAAGCCCTAAGAGGGCTGAAAAATCTTAAGACCCTCAGACTGGACAATAACCTCCTTACTGATTTGTTTAATGACACATTTAAAGATAATTACAACCTGCAAATACTCAATCTGCGCAATAATCGCATTTCTGTCATATTTAATGGGACTTTTCTGAACCTAAGAAATCTAACCACATTGGACCTTGGAGGTAATAAGATCACCCAAATACATCCTTCTGGCCTTGATGGGTTAAAAAGTCTTTCAAAATTCTACCTAGATGGAAACAACCTGAAACAAATTGACTCGTCACTCTACCGTGCATTCCAAGACACGCTTACAGTGCTGGATTTACAAAAAAATCTCATTCATTTCTACAAAAAGAGTGTCATTTCACCATTTGAAAAACTCAGCAAACTCAGAGATCTCAAACTGGACAGCCAGAGAAATTATGGCCTTGTTGTTTTACCTCAAAAATTTTTCAAAGGACTCCACTCGCTACAATCTTTGTACCTCACCAACAACAAAATAGATTTTCTTCCTCCTGAAGCTTTTGATGATCTGACAAGCTTAAATTTCCTTACACTGGATAACTGTTGTGTTGGAGTGGCCCAATTAAAACCAGGAGTCTTCAAGAATCTCAGAAATTTGACCAGGTTGGTTGTAGAAAATATGGGAATTCAGAACTTCTCCAAGGATGTATTTGGGAATCTTACACAGCTACGCATGCTTCAGCTAAATCGTAATGTGATGCAGAGCATTTCTGTAGATGCTCTTGAGAGTTTACCTAAACTCCATTATCTTGACATGCGTAATGTCCCTCTTAGCTGTACCTGCAAAAACAGCCTTCTGCAAAATTACACAGTAAATAACCCAAATGTTCAGATAGTCTATCTCTATGAAATGAAATGCCGAGTGGATAAAAATCTCAAATTCCACAACTTTGATACAAAGGTTTGCTATATTGATCAAGGAAAGTATCTGTTTTTCAGCACTGCAGCTGTGATATTTCTATTTACAGTCTCTCCTTTACTTTATGTCAAACTGTACTGGAAAATCAAGTACAGCTACTATGTGTTCCGCTCCTGGTTTAGTGATCAGTGGAGCAGAATCAGGGAGAAGGAGGAAAAGTGCAAATATGATGCTTTCATCTCCTATAATTTCTCTGATGAGGAGTGGGTCATGAATCAGTTGTTGCCCAACTTGGAGGGAAATGGATCGTCTTTTAAGCTTTGCCTGCATCACAGGGACTTTGAGGTGGGTCGCTACATTGTGGACAACATCGTCAGTGCAGTGTACAGCAGCAGAAAAACCATTTGTGTCGTGAGCAAAAACTTCCTCCAGAGTGAGTGGTGCTCTCTGGAAATCCAGCTCGCAAGTTACAGGCTCTTCGATGAGCACCGAGACGTCCTTCTGCTCGTGTTTCTGGAGCCAATTTCCGAGAGGCAGCTGTCATCCTACCACCGCATGAGGAAAGTTATGTTGAAAAAGACCTATCTTCAGTGGCCTGGCCCTGACTGCACTGATCCCTCACAGGCCCAAGAACTGTTCTGGAATCAGCTACGCAGGGCAATCAGAGCAGGCAACAGACTGGAAACCGAACAAAATGACACAGATGAAGACTTTGCTCGAACCAGCAATGAAACAGGAAATTATGAGAAACTCTTATCGGACAATGAAGATTATTTGCAACCTTAAGCAGGTCCCCTTTGTTTATTGACACAAAATATGTAATGCAATTGTAAATGTATGTAAATAATTTTTTATTCAGACACCAACAGTATTTAGCATGTTATGATCAATTTATTTTTATGTTCATTTATATTCTTACAGATTCTCAAATGTTCTGTCATACAGTTTTTCCACACATGGACATCTTGTTTGGCAGTCACAATAAGTGAGAAACAACTTAGAAACAACTTCCAAAACAGCATTTTCTAAACCAGAAAAAAAACCTCAAGCTTCTTAGAGAATTGTACACTTTTGTGCATGTATTTGTAATGTAGCACTCAGCATAATAAAAGGTGTTCTAAAGATGCAGACAATGCATAATTGGTTGTTTCCCTTTAATGAACATAAATTGAACCAAAAATAGTTTGTGATGACACCTATTGTTTTTTTCAGTTTAATACTGCTTCAAATAAGCACACATGAATACTTTGTCTTGATGGTACAAAACTCAGAGAGCAATGTCAGCAGGCAGTTGTCCATTCAGAGCTTAACCACGTATTAGTATAGTCTCATAGGAGGAAAAGACCAGTGCTCTGGACTTCGTAAGGATGAAGATGGAGTTGCCAGGTTTCTTTCAAGCATGTGTGATGGGGGGTAGTGCATCATGTCAGTAGGATCGGGCCAGAAATTTTGTTGAACAGGTGAAAACTGACCAAAAGCCTGTAAGTGATTACTCTGCGGTCGGCAGTGACTTTTTGATGGGAAGAAGGGAGCAAAATAAAACTTGTCAGTTTTAGATGGGCTCTGTTCCCATGGAAAAACATGCAGGTCTGCTGAATGTCTATCTTTGTGGGAAAAGAAAGGCTGGACACTGCTATGATGTGACTGTTGCTCACTGAGCCGCTCTCTCAAGTTCCTAGTTTGGTTCACAAAATTGTTTTGAAACGAATCAAGCAAATCTGACTCTTGAGTCTTACATTTGTTGGTTTCCCAGAGTTCAGGCCCTGAGACATTGTCTACTTGGTATGATATGGGAGAGTGAGCAAACAAGTCACTCACTGAGATTCCAGAAGGCTCAAAGTCCATGTGAAGGAAGGGAGAGAAACCAGCTTTAAAGATTTCATCCAAGGGTTTGACGAAGGTGTCAAGAGGGTTTGCCAATTCTTCAGTAATCTTAATTAAAAAAAAACAGATAATATAGTGTTTAACATTAAAAAGTATTTAAAGAAATATAGCAATAAAAAAAGTTAAAATGAAGTTTGAATTAAAAAGTCTAAAGATGAAAAAGGTTTTGTTTTGTTCTCTCGATCCTATTTTATTTATTTTTTGCTTTTTTATGCAATCTGACATATATAAACCTGGAGCAATAATAAATATTGAGCTGTACCTCTGTGTTTGCAATGATAAGGAATGTAGCTTTAAGATCTATACCTGTTGTAGATTGTTGCGTGTCTGAGGACTGGATGCCCAGCATAAATGTTCACTTCCTGTGGTTTTCACAGATGCATCTGAAAGAGGGAAGCAAAACTAAAGAACTGCTATAAATCCAAGAAGTATATACTACTGCTTTTTAAGACAAATTATGACTATGCACATGTATTGTAATCTGTTGCTAAGCTACAACTCATGACATGAAACAATTTTCAACCCTGGTTGAAGCATCAATACCATTTGAAGCTGTCATAAATAAAACCAAAAACTGGATTAATGTTTTCTTCAACTACATTTGCCCCAAAACAAATCCCTTTTAAATAACCTACTTTCAAAATACTAGGCTATTTAAAACCTAATTTAAAAATAATTAAGAAAACCTTTGAAAAAGATATATTTTTTACTTCATTGATTGACTGATGTGTTTCCATAAAAAGGTTTAGGATATTTTTAATGATTACTCACTATAGAGCATATTATTATCTAACGATACTGTTCAAGGCCAAAGGTTGCCATAGCATGAACATGAAGAGTAAGATGACCAAATTTTTCTGTTTTAAAAAGCCATCCAAACTGATGGTGAGATCAGAATTAAAGGGTCAAACTATGAACTATTATGATTCTTATAAAGTTAAATGATAAACATAAAAATTAGGTAAATGTTAATTTTTTTTTACCTCTAGGAAAAAGCGTGTCATCCCCCATCATGTGTTCTTGTTCAATTGAGGCCTGTGAAAGATCTTTATAAAATCTAAGCGATCGCTGCATCTCCTGGAGGTTTGCTTGTAGGTGGAGTCCATGTCTCTCTTGCAGGGCTTTTAGTAACACCTCCCTGGTTTTTGACGATAAGTTTCTCCTGTTCGGAACTGGAAGATGCAGCCATTCACTCAAAAGTTCTGCCACTTCATGTGTGGTTTTCCATACATGGTCTGGATATTGGTGTAAGTTCTGTTGGTCAAAGTTCTCAGCAGAGTGTGAGGTAACATTTAGTGGACTTGATACTAGATGATCTGTTTGAGATGAAGAGTCCTGGTCTTCATTTATTGTCTTATTCACGGTCTTAATTTCATCAAGAGGCTTTGGTTGTAAAGCTTTGTCCATTCCACACATACAACTGTCTGTGTGTTTGGTCTTTGCTGTTTGGAAGCGGTTTTTAGATTGGTTGGTGCTTTTAAAACTTTCACAAGAAGAGGGGAGTTGTTGCTGAAGTCTCTGACCGGATGTGATATCTGCCCCTGGATTGCTGAACTGCAGGTTCATCATTTCAATATCTTGGGAGTCATCGTGGGTGTTTGTAGCAGTCTTTGCTTTCTTTTTAACTGGTACATCAGCGTCAGCACCCAGCAAACCATAACTGGAGAGCAGAATGGGATTATGAGGTGCTGATGATAAATAGGGGGTGTTATTGTTCTCCTCATTTGTTTTTTCTTCACTTTGTTCAAGTTTGCTCCGCTCACTTAGCACACGTTCAATATTGATGGACTTCACCTCATGGTTGAAGAGACCATGATGTCCTAAGAGGCGGCTTTCTGTGATGATACTCGGCTCCTGTGTAACAGGAACAGTGCTTAAAATTTGTGCATTTTTCCTTGTGGGTAAATGACAACAGTGGTGATTGTTTGGGTAAAATGTACATTTTTTCTTGCTTTGGGAAAAACAGTGACGGTGGTGTGACTTGTTTTTTAAGGTGTCTCTCCTGTCAGCCCACATCTGACATCTCTCCTTGCGGGTCCTGAGGCGTTTTATTTTGTGCCGCCTGTCTCTGTCATGGTTAGAATACTTTGAGTCCCCAGACAGTGAGGAGAAACAACAACACGTTTTATCTGTTGCTTTTGACTGATTGTAGTGATTTTTTTCTGATGAAGACCTGCCACATATGTGGCTCATGCTGCAAGGGGATCTGTGAAAAGATAACATAAACTGATAAATGAAAATGTTTGTCTCCTCAGGAAAACAGCAACTGAGATTTCTCGTAGCTACTTTTCAACAATTTTAATTCTTCCACACAGGCGGACGGCCATTTCTTGTTAAGTCTGCAGTCATGTAATACGCTTTCCATTTTCAGGCAAGGGATTGAACAGTGCTTTGTGAGATGTTCAAAGGTTGAGAGATTTTTTTTATAACCGAACACTGCTTTATACTTTTGCCATGTTCTTTTATCTTTATGATGCTATAATGATATTTACTAACCCTAAAATAAATTAACTTTTCAAAACTGGTCTAATTTATTGAATATGACTGAATTTTATGCTATCTCAAAACAAGATGAAATCCCCTATTTCATTGATTTTATGGGAAGCTTGGGGAAATTGCATTCATAAGGACAGCACAGCCGATACTAAGAGCATAATATTTGCTTAACATTTATGTCAATAGCAGTTTCCCCCAATGAAAAACTTTCTGTCATCATTGCTTTACGTCAAAAGGGCTCAACAAGCAAGAAGAGATCTATTTGATGAAAATAATGTTTCAGGGTACCAAAGAAAGTTCAACAATTCAACAAACATATCAGGTTATCAACAGTGCAGAACTTGCTTGGGAATGACATCTGGAAGGTGGGAGTGTTTCTAGAAGTACTAGAGGAGCACCAAAAAAGCCATCTTCCTCAAGAAAAGCATCAAGGACCAATCACATTCAAGATTGGGGTGCAAGATGACTAGAGTAAAAGTATTCTTCAAAAAAACAAACATGTAGAATAAAACTGTCTGGAGAAGAAAAGAGTCATCTAATGCAGACAGTGACTCATCCAAAAACCACTCATAAATTGCCTAAAAATCCTGCATTAATTAAAAATAGTATCAAACCATGCGGGTTCGTCAGACAATTCAGGACCAATTCTGGCGATGAGCGATGCTTTTCACTGTACAAAAATGGAATCAGCCTGAAACTAAAGTAAGAAATAAGTGGCTTTGGGACCAAAGCATTAAAATCCCAGGTTCATGTCCATATCATACTTTTCAGAACCTGTTAGCACTCTAGTAATGTGATGCACTATTCAATGAATGCCTTCATTAATTGTTTAAATGCCTATTAACTTCAATGTATTATACCAACATCTGACAAATATTGCAAATAAATGTACAGAAATAAACTCTGTACAACAACAAAAAACAACATTTGTGTCCGTATCAAAACATTTGGGGATGACTGTCCCCTAAATAAAGCTGACAGGGTGTTCTAGCATTTTAAAACAACAGTTGTACATTTAGGGGAAATGAACTGTGCAAACGTGCACAAGCGTAAACCACAACTTTCACAGATGGCATCCTTCTCACAGAGATTTGAGTAACATCTCTTCAGGTTACTTTGGAAAAGGTCCACAACAAGTCCATTCCTGCCAGAAATTACAAGTAACTAACTTGAGATGGAGCAGACAAAAAGCCCTTTCAAGGTGAGAAAGCAATGGTGTTTTTCTTCAAACTTCAATTAGGACATGTTACTTTGATCCTGTTATAAAATCATGAAGTAGAGCCACGTGTATATAATTTTTAATAACCCTGCATGATATATAGGAAGCTAAGCAAGGGCCACCTAAAGCACAACACCAGCAGCTCCAACTACTTATAAGAAAATGAGTCGCCAAGTGCGAGTCATAGGAAATACAAACTACAACAGAAACAGGGCATCCACAACCCTGTGTCAAACTGACATACATATATGAAAGAGTTTCCTCACTAATTATATCAGGTCTGACATCATTTGTGGGCGCATACATTTAATAAACCCTTATTTCTGGGATTGTCCAATCAGTTAACAACGGTTAGCCAGCTGGTAACGTCAACCAACAGGTGTAATCTAATCTAAATGAAATCTGAATGAAACAGCTGCTGTGGATTAAAAAACCCCCAACAAAAACAGGCATACATATATAAAACCGCATTAATTTACTTTAAATTTAGGTTAACATTTAGTGACTAGAGAACATGAAGGAAGTACTATACAGTAACATAAAAGGGTTTAGACAACACCTGTGACTTACCGAAATGGTCCGGTTATTTTTCCTCACCCTTGATTCTTTCGTTGCTTGGCAACACACCGAATCTGCGTTTCTTTGCGCAGCCCAACAGCGCAGTACTGACACCCTCGAACGACGACTGGAAGGGCGAAACTATTTTGGACAAACAATGGGGTAGATATGTCTAATTACTAATAATATTTTTCGTTTAAAAGGTGTATATTTTTGCTAATTTTTAACAAACCCCATGCCAGTATTAAACGTAAAACACGTCTTGACCGTACAATTAAAATTAAAATTGAAAATGCGTGGAAATATTGATGTTGTCGCTCTTTGGGGACAATGGTTCAGGAACACACAGTAAAAATTGACTTCCTGTAACGGAACTGGAAGATAGATATTTTTTATTTAATGTTAAGCCATTTTAAATCATTATTTCTGAATGTAAGGGTTATTTAAAACCCTTGCGTACTCCATTCTGCACACAACAGCCTTTTTACATATTCAGTGCCTGACCTTTTATGTTTCAAGCTGCATCTGTTTGTACTCTTCCAAGTAGGCTAGCTATTGTGGCTAATTCTGTCAGCCTCCATAGATTTCTGTAGCATACAGCGGTTGGCGCTTAGCTGACTGGTGCGCGTTGTGTTGACAAAACAGAAACAAAACGCTACGTGACCGCTTTCTAAGAAAGGTAAAACCAAAAATATGAGTGCAGAAGCCTCAAACCCAGCCGCCACACCCACTCCCTGTGAAGACTGTCAGGGAGATGGACGGTGGATGTCTCAGGTATGTGACACAACGTGACCATCGTGAGGATTGGGTTACTTATTTATTTCGATTATATGCATATAAGATTATGTAAATAAAGGCAAATGCTATCCTTTACTAATGCTGGATTTCAATTGTCTACTAGTTAATCTGCTGGGATTTTTCATCCAATACCCTAATCTTATTCCAAGCAATTACCCTCAGACTCCTAAAGTATAACCAAATATGCTACGTTCTTTTGTTTGTGTTTTATTTATAGTTTGCATAACTTTGACGGTTGTATGAGTAAACTAATTATAAATATATTTTCTCCTTGTAGCACGTCCGCTTTGTTTCTGAGTGCAAAGAGAGAGAGCCAGATGTCGTGTTTGTGGGAGACTCTCTTGTTCAGCTCATGCATCAGTTTGGGGTAACATCACAGGACGCATTCATACACAGTTCTACCTTAAATTAGAATTTACGAAATGTGTGATGTGCAATTGCACTGAATACTTGTGTGCTCAAGTTTGCTGTAGTGAAATTTAAACAAAACGGGTCAATGAAACAGAGAAAGAGAATATTGTAAGAAAAAAAAACACTTGAATGCAGGATCTCTGGACATGAATACCTTACTGTAGCTGTAGATAACTAGTGCATATTCATAGTGTAGCAGAAAACAGAAACATAAAAGACTATTCTGTCAGATTAAGACAAATTTAATACACCAGACTATGCAAATATTAAAGTACAAATGGACAATGGGTCAAAAGAGAGTGTCAGTGTAGACAGTGATATAATAGACCTTTTCATGTGAAGAAGTTGTATATTCTGCAGGGCTTTAACCAATCACCTGATTTCTCTAGACAAAGCAGTATTTATTCTACAGAAGACAAACCCAAGGCCGGAAAAGGACCCTCATTGATAAACAACTGATAACAGCTAAAGTAGAAATGTGGAAAATGAACATTTATATAGAAAATCTACATTTAAGCTCATTTAATTAGTTTGAACCTGCCCCATAATTTTCTTCTGCATATTACAGAGTTGCTATTTTTGAGCACACTATATTTAGTGGTCATTTTAGCACCTTAAAATGAAAGTTTCTAAACTTGTGTTCCTGACATAACTGCAAGCCAAGATACATAAAATAAAAAAGAAAAATGCAAGTCTATTTTGATAAATTCCCATGTGTTTTTCTACAGATATGGCGGCAATTGTTCTCTCCTCTCCATTGCCTCAACTTCGGAATCGGTGGAGATGCAACGCAGCATGTGCTGTGGAGACTGAGCAATGGCGAACTGGATAACATCAGCCCAAAGGTTGAGAACCCTGCCAGATATAGAGAACATGAGCTTGCTTGTTTTTGCTCACAAAAGACTGCTTGTGCTCCATTTCCAAGCTCCAGGTACAATGACGCCAGACTGTCAGTGGCATGTGCTCAGCCTTTTGTTTTCTGTCTCTTTTTTGTTGCTCCAGGTCGTGGTGCTGTGGGTTGGCACGAACAATCACGGTCACACAGCTGAACAGATTGCCGGTGGTATAATGGAGATTGTCCAACTCATCCACAACAAGCTCCCCAACGCCCACACGCTTGTACTTGTAAGTTTGTCCAGATAAATGCCTTTTAGGTGCTTAATCAGCTTACCTTCATGTCTGGAGAAAAAAAACAAATGAAGTTCACACAACCATCAAACTATAAAGTTATGTCACCTCTTTCAGTCACATCTCAGCTTTCTCAATTATTGAAAACATCAGTTTCCTGGAGACAGTACGGCTTAACACTGAACTTGTTTTGGAGAGGGAGTTGAGATTATGTCAAGAGAATGCATGCTTCACAGCCTTTTAAACTCTTAGGTCTTTCATGTTATATGTACTCCAGGGCAGTGTGTTGCAAGAGTATTCATACATCATAAACTTTTCTACATTTTGTCACATTACAACCACTGACTTTAGTGTATTTTTTGGAAATGTTAAGTGATTGACCAACCCAAAGCAGCACACCATTGTGAAGAGGAAGCATTAAACAGTGTGGTTTCTAAAGTCTTTTGCAATTAAATCTAAAAGGGTCTCAAGCATATGTATAAACCCCTTTCAAGTATTCAGGATATATTTCTACATTTCCGTACATCTGTAGAGTGTAATTTTTTTTTTTATTCTTCTTTGCAGAATAGAACCAACCACAGTCAGACTAGATAGGTGGTGTGTAAACATTTAAAAAAAAAAATTTAATACACTGTTATTTTAAGACATGAAAACACTCTCCTAAATAGTTGAAATATTATGTGACAATTGTATCAGATATCTGGATATCATTATTGTACTTTGAACAAATTGTATCAGATATCTGGATATCATTATTGTACTTTGAACATGTATTTGTTTGAAGTGGAAATTAATGCTTTGTATAGATGCAACTTTCCTTCAGACTTCTTGACATACGTAAATATAATAACTCTGTATATCTACTTATCTGAAGTTACACCATCTCTTTTGCAGGGTGTACTTCCCAGAGGTAGAATGCCAAACCCTCTACGACAGCGAAACGCCGAGGTGAACAAGCTAGTCCAGGATGCCTTATCGTCTCTGTCCCACGCCTCCTTCTTTAACATGGATCCAGGTTTTGTACTTTCGGATGGCAGCATCTCCCATCAGGACATGTATGACTACCTTCACCTGACTGCTCATGGATACCAGGCTGTGTGTGAACCCCTGCATGCTCAAATCAAGTCTCTGTTAGAAAAACCAGCAGAGAACTGAGTATCCGGCTTAGAAGCGTACACTACCACAGTGGTCTTCGTCCCTGTTTTCAGAGAGTACTGCCCTCAGCTTTATAAGGCTTTGGATGTTGGATAGAATCAGCTAGTTATAAGGGCTAAGAGCATCATTTAATCCGTATAAGCCTTCTCTATAACCAGGGTTGGTGACCACTGTTATTGATAAGCGGGACCATAAGGTTTTTTTGTGTTTACAATACAGTCAAAGATGAGATGTGTTGTATTATAGAGAGACAGTGTCCTTCTTGACCCCTATAGCTGCGTATTCCATCTCTTTTAGTTGTTTTTTTGTTTTTTTGCATGAAATTTATAATTTTCAATGTTACAAAATACACAGATGAACATGATGAAGGCATCTCCACACAGCACCAGTAAAAGAAAATCAGATAAATTCACATCCTCAATTTCTCTAAGATGTTAGAATTATGTGTGAACTTTCCAGTTGAATTCATTCTTCAGGTCAAAACATTACACTGCAGAGTAATTGAAATAACTTGTCTACGAGTAAGTGTTGCACATCTCATCCCTTTTGCTCCATGAATCTGCAAATTTTCTGAGGGATTAATGAATTAAATATTTCACTATTATACTGCCTTTCTGACGGAACTGGATCAATGCCCAGTTGGAAAATGGTTTGAAACCCCTCAGATTTGTGCCAGAATTTGCATGCATGCTAGAATCAGCGAACCCTCTCACTTGACCTATTGCTTCTTTGTATCAGTAATTTCTATGGGTTGATTTTATTTTTTATTTGATTTTGGTCTTTGTGGTAGGAAAAGCTGAGGTGGTATACGAAGCATTGAAGACGGCTTTGCTTCATGGTGAACCAGGAATCTTGATGAAAGTTTCTAGAAACAAACTGGAAACAACCATCATTCATGATGCAAAATCAGACAATGCTTTAAAAATGTCTGTATCTTTACTGTGATTTTATTTTCCTTTTGTGTATGTTAAGTCCAATGAACAAAAAGTTGTCTTTGTCTATGTGGCGAATAGTTTACCAGTCAGTTTATTTTACATCATGTCACATTACCTCTTTGCCTTTATACCTTTTTCTCCTCACATATTGTAATGGCAGTAGAGTTCCATGTTAGTGGCTGTGTATTTCTTGTGATCATAAACGTATTAGATTCATCTAGTTGCTTGTGCTTCAAATTTGAACTTTTCTGCAGCATAACGGCTCACTCGCCCATTTAAGATGCTTTACTTCATACTATGATGCTTGGGAGCTGCTTGGATAAGCAAGGTGCCACGGAAACTTGAAATGGTCAAGGATGAGTAATTGTGCAAGTGATGAAAGAAATGCATTAAATTTCCAAACAAAACGGTTTCAGTGTCAGCTGACTGGTTTTATCTGATCTCTTTTTGTTGAAACTGACATTCTGACTGCCACTGAAGCAAAGCTGCAGTACATTTTAATGTCTTCAAGATTGATTGCTAACCATTAGGTTCAGTAAGAGTACACACACGACTAAACACTTTCCCTTGCACAGGTTTGTTCTTTTCCCAGGACACGGTTTTAAAGAGATATTTACATTTCTGAAAACAAGAACATTTTTTTGCTCTGTTAGCTGCGTATCTCAAAAGTCCACACTGTAAACTTCATTCTTTTAACATTCTGCGCAAATATTGCATATGTACTGTATGGCAAGGGCCATTTATGTTTTACCCACATATGAAATCCAGTGCAACTGTTTTTTTTTTTGTTTTTTTTGTTAGTGATCTTATTAACACTCATAGCATCCATTTGTAATTGAATCTCATTATTAATCCAGTTTTTCCATAATGTCCTCCAAGTTTCTTTTAGAGAACAAACTGAACAGGTAAGGGAGAAAGTTGTAAGTTTTAAGTAGGGTTAAATAATATCTCAAGTTTAAAAACTTAATAGAGCTCTGTTCATTCCTCTGAAAATGGAATGGAGTATGGGACAACTGCAAATCTACCAAGACATAATGGTTCACTTGAAAAGATCCAGTTGGGAATAGAGAGATCAACTATAAACTTCCTGGTTTGGTCTACACATTACAGTAACAAAACACCATATTTGAGGGCGAACTGGCAGGAGTGTCATGCAGTGGTGAGGCTTTTCTTCAGAAGTGAAAGGAAAACTGGACAGAATACAGGGGAACATGGAAAAACACTTGCAGCGTACAAAGGAGTAGGGACTGCGGCCGAGGTTCACCTTTCACACCTAAAATAATGCTAAAATTATTGAAATTCTAACTGATTAAATGAAGCAGAAGCTTGAATTCAATACTTCAATAACAGTAAGTCCATGTCAGATTTACATGACAGCGGTTAATCCATCGGCCGACTTCAGTCCGCCGACATGGTGACTGCTGGATCTGAAACCATGATCAAGTTTCAGTTGTATCCTAAAGCAGTTTTTTTTTTTTTTCCCCCCAAGAAGCTTTAAGGCAAGTCTCAAAAATAAGTAAGATGAACACACACTAATATAATTTATAATCAATGATTTCAACAACCAAAAATCAAAAGTAATACAATCACAGTTTAATCTTTTAATGAACAAATCCCAAGGTTTTGTATTTCAGGTCAGTAAAAGCTGCTATTTTCTCACAGCTGCAAGCTGTTACTCAAACCAGATAAGATTTCTTGGCAAGTGTTCATGTCCCTTCTCAAAAAATGATGGGTGGGACAGGCTTCATCCTGCTGGCTGGGGATGAATGTGCTACGGATGTGATTTCAGACACAAACACCAACCTTTATAAGGAGCCAGGTAAACTGGTGTGGCTCTTATTTGCTTTCCTGAAACTGCAGTTAGGAGCAAGAGCCGGATTTTTTTTTACTGAGCAAACTGAAGATCCTGACTTCACAACAACATGGGGCCACAACAGATTTTGCTGCTTGGGCTTGGATTGCTCATTCTGATTGACTATGGACAAGGTACGGTATCTATATACTGCATATGTAAACTTATAGTCCTTTCAAATCTTGGTAGTTTTCTTGTGAGATGTTTTGATGCTTTAATTTTACTATATAGATATCTTTTCTCTTTGTAGGTCTTTCTAAGATTAAGGAAGAGTCTCTGGTTGATGGGCCAAATACTGACGGTATGCAGAGTTGATTTTTTTCAAGTCAGTAATTATAAACTCAATTTCTCTTTTACTTTGCATTTTTATTTGTTACAGTCTTTGCTGATGGACTCCATAAGATAACTTCACGTTCAATCCACGCCAAAAATCACAAGAAAAGAAACTGTCGCTGTAAAAGTGAGAAAAGCTTATTATTGAGGACTGATACTACAAATAAAAAAAGTATGTTAGCCTAATCCGTTCACTTTTCTTCTTTTCCCCTCCAGCTGCTGCAACAGGAAACGGGTCAGAAAAAAAAACTTGCCAGTACGAACCTGGACAATGTGAGTTCCTCACAGTTTTGTATAAACACAAAATAAACTGCATGATTTTAAATTTCCCACTTTTTTTTCTCTATTTATTTATTTGTTGTAAAAACCAGGGAAACAGTGCAAGAAGATATGTAAGAACCGGAATAGGTGCAAGTCAAAGCAACCCAAACACCAACATCAATCTAGCCCTCTCTGAGCAATGATACCCCTTTGTGGCATGTAATAATACATACTTTATGACTATTGTGTAATTTTTTTATTTTTTTTTATTTTTTATCTTTTTTGCACACATATTTTACATTTTAAACAAAGTGCTGATTACATTTTGCAGACAGGTTGTCCATGTTACCACAAAATTGTTATAAACCTTTTCAATAAAGTCTCTATAATCAATGTTTCTGTTTATTTTGTTGATTAGCAAGTAAAAACCAGCAAACAAGTGTGTAATAACAATACCTTACATTAAATATGATAATTAATCAATAATTAATTGGTTATCTAAGGAAAAGGTCAGGTAATAAGTGTGAAAAATCTGTAATTTGTACTGAAGGATTTGCAGGCTATTTAAAATAATTGTACTCATGACTCTTATTGTAAAACAATACAGAAATTAAAATTAACAACAGTGATAGAACTAGAGAATCATATAGATTATTCAATTTTAACCCAAACACAGAGATTGTTGTGTCATTTCAGTAGTAATATTGTGAGATTGTTGTCGAAGGCTGCAGCGGGAGCAAGTGGTCTGTCAGCCAGGACTCAAAGGAGGAGCAGGTGAACAAGGACAGAACACAAACCCATGAACAGCACAGCTCCTTTGTTTGTGATGTGGTTTGCAGAGGCATGATCTGATAAAAAAGAGAATTTAACAGAAATGTTACTGGATTGTAAAAAATATTAAATGATTATAAATTTTTCGCATTTCTTTTACACCCTATATGATAAGTATCTAAGCATCTATATATCAAGGTTATAATTTATAGTGAAGTCTTTAAGAATAACGTGAAAAAAATCCTGCATCATTCTCAGAAAACTTTGACTTTAAAGTCTTTCTCACCAAGACTGTTGACACCACCTGACAAAACGCTATAAGGAGGTCGGGCCAGTAAGACTTACTCACCTTCAATAGCAAACATTTTAGTTTGCGTCATTGTGATGTTTGTCACTGGGTTTGTTGCGATGCATATGTATTTCCCTGCTTGTCCTCTACTTGCAGAGAAACTGAAAACAGATCCATTCTTAAGAGGTGATGATTGATTATTTAAGAACCAGTGGAAGTCACACTCCGGGTAAGAGTCTGCAGTGCATTTCAGAGACACAGAGGCACCATCTTTTGCTGAGTCTGGACCAGAGATGTTCATATACAAAGGACCATCTGCAAAAAGAAATAATATGTTAAATACATTAATACTGTAGGTTAGTTTTTTGAAACAAAATTCCCCAAAGTAACTTTAAATTCCCCTTTTTCAACCCAAATATGGTGTAATATGTACACCAACAAACCAATATGTTAGGCATACCTGTTCACACGCTAAACGCAAATCAGTCAAAACCACAAGGTAGAAACTCAAAAGATTTGAAGCATCTATACATGGTTCCAGCTGAGCATCATAGCAAGGTAGAGAGGGGATTGAAGTAACTTACTCAGACTAAGTACTGAGTACGACCCTGAGTACTCAGTACTTAGTCTGAGTACTTCAGAAATATCTGATCTATAAGGATTATTTCCAATTTACAGGGGAAAAAATCTTTGTTGAAGTCACGGCAGACTGGGCAGTTTAAAATGATAGAGAGGCTCTAAAGAAAAACATATATAAATATGCAAAATACTGGTTATATAAGGTATTTAAAAATCTTTTCTAAATGCACAACACATCAAACCTTGAAGCAGAAGATCACACAGATACGCCTGAAATGTTGTTGTGCTTCTGTACAATAACAATAAAGCATTCTAGTTCTTTTAACTGAGAACACAGAACTATTCACACATATAATGTTTGAATAGTTTTGAAAAGAGATCCATTCTTAAGAATGATCATTCAAAATGCAGATTGTAGGGTTGGAATTTAATTTAAACAATGTGAAAGCATAGTTGGGAAGTGGAGCATTGACATGCTATTTTTTATCATTTGAGCATCATTAAAATCCGAGGTATATTTTTGCTGACTGTGTTCATCCTTTAAAGACCACAGTGTATCCATATGGCTACTTCCAGCAGGATGATGCACTATGTCAAAAAAGCTAAATTATCTCAAACTGGTCTTCCTCTGTCCCCAAGTTACCTCTATTTCTATTATCTTTATATGGACCAAAGTCTCACAGGAGAATTTCTGACACCTTGTTGAATATATTCCTTAAAGAATTAAGTCTGCTTAAGAGATTAAAGGTTATATTCTTGCATTGGCAACATGTACCCAATGAAGTACTTGGTGAATGAATACTAAACTAAAGTTGTTCATGATTCAACATTGATAATAATTCATATTTTCTAAAAGGTTATATATATATAAAAAAACACTCAACTTTCTGTGATACTTACAGTTTACAAGAAGCTTGTACTGTAGACTCTTATGATGAGCAGCCCTGTTGGTAGCGACACACTGATAGGCCCCGTTACTCTGTGTTGTCAGTCGGGTGAAGTGCAGAATGTTCTCTTCAGTAATGTGCATGGATGAGTCTGGGTCGGAGGCATTCAGGTTGAGCTGCATGTCATCTTTCATCCAGTGGACGGCGTTATAGGGCCCAACAACGTGACATGTGAGGGTAAAGTTTTCATTGCTTATTGGTGTCGAGTTGCTTTGAATCATCACTGAATCTATTGCTTCTGTAAATACAAAATAGGGGGAAAAAAGGTTAGGAGTTATATAGGGCTTTAGCATCATAGTCAACATTGTTATATTTGGAGAAATTATGTTATTTTACACTTTAATTCAGGATTTAATACCTATAACCGTGAGCTTTGTCGAGTTTGTGCTGTTCTTTCCTGTCACATAATTGTGGGCCACACATGTATATGAGCCACTCATGTTGAAAGATAGAGGCCCAGCTGTGAACTCAGAGGTATTGGCCATCAAGGAGTCATTAAACCACCAACTGTAGGTGCTGGGAGGCATCGATGAAGCAGAACAGTTGAAGATTGCGTTTCGTCCTGCTTCCCCAAAATCCGGCCCATCAATTATGGGTTTATCTGGTCCAACTGCAAAACATCAACAGTCGCATTGTAAATTTCCTTTTCCCCCAATTTTTAAAGTGTGATACAGTGTTGAAAATATCACTAAACCTTTTATAACCCTAACTTACACCTAAAATTTTGCTGTTACTTTTTAGCTCAGTTATGTAAGAAAAAGTATTTTCTCTCCTATTTTTCCAGACATTTAGCAAATAGAAACATTATTTGTGATTCTGACAAAAAGATACAGTTTTAGTTAGATATAATATAAGACAGGACAACTTTGTACCATGCACAATAGAATAGACATTGTCAGTACATAAATACATGAATTTAAATATTCCACTTACAGATGACCTGAAGCATGTAAGCTCTGCTCGTCAGGTTTCCAGCAGCATTCATAGCCATGCATTGATAGTGTCCAGCATCATAATGATCTACTGGCATAAACTTGACTGTCTTGTTGTCCATAGAGAAAACAGTGTTGTTGTCTGGATGCAATTGTTCACCATTTTTCATCCAGTAAATATTATCCACAATTCCAGTTACATTGCATGTTAAATTATACGAGTAACCTTCCAAGGCATCCATTGTTGGTGTATCTATTTGTACATTTTTAATTGATGCTGAAAAGGAAACGGGACACAAATTAGTTAAAAACTGGCCTTAGTCCTCTTTGTTTAATAATGTTGTTTTACAAAACCTGCATCTACAGTATATCATCTTACCAATAACTGAGATTGTTATGCTGGCAGTGCTGTTTTTTTTGGTGATGTTGTTGAAGGCCATACACGTGTACATTACACTCTTCTCTTCAGTAAGAAGAGGTGTCATATACTCTGACATGTTGGAAACCAGAGAATCATTGAAGTACCATGTGTAGAAGCTCGGTGGGATTGATGGTGCATTGCAGGAAAGTGTTGCACTGCTTCCTGTCTTCACTGCCTTTGGTCCCGAGATAATTGGCATTTCTGGTCCATCTGTGCATATAGATAATTTTAATCCCTTTTAATCTCATAAACAATGCACTTGGTCTACGTTATCTTCTAAAATTGCAAAGCTAAGTCATCTAACATGACAGTGTGTCAGAGATTAGTGACATCTGGTGGTTCAATATTGGACTGCATTCAGATTCTTTACCAAGCTTGTAGGTAGGAGAAGCTCAACAGAATCAAAATATTAGTGCTCCAGTCATTGTAATGGCATCTTGGAAGTGGAGACAGTCAAGCTAAATTCACTCATAACAATCATGCTTTGAGAACTTTCTTGTTAGTATTTTTTGGGGGGATTTGTTCAAAATGTGTCTAAATTAGGCAAAACATCTACAAACAAAAAAGAATGGAAGCACACAAGTTTATTATTTGGTTAAGAATTACTCTAAAACTGAATCTTGACTAGTTTATCTGGGTAAATTAATGTACAGAACAATTCAAGCTCTGTTTTGTAATGCCTCCAAGAGCCTTTCCTATGTTACCAATTTCAAATACATCATGGCAGTTTATGTAAAGGCTATGTAATGATCTTTCAAATCATAATAACATTTGCATTTAGGTCAGAGGTTATGTGCATGCCTGTGTAAAGATGCAGTGCACCATCAATTATCTTTGTGTTTGATACGATGCATGTACTTTAGGATGACTAAAGAGCTTATTGTCATCATCATGTTTTACTTACAGTTGACAAGGAGCATGAAGGGTTTGCTGGCCATGTTTCCTACAGCATTAGCAGCCATGCATGTGTAGTTTCCAGTATCATTGCGCTGTATGGTCATGAAACTCATTGTCATATTTTCCATGAAGATTATAGTTATGTTGTCTGGATTCATTTTTTCACCGTTTCTCATCCAATCAATATGGTCAGCAGATCTGTTTACACTGCAGGTTAAATTATAAGGATGACCTTCAACTGCAAGATTCATCTGAGCTTCGACTTGAACATTTCGTATTGGATCTAAATACAAACAACAAAATTCACAGTTGTTAGAGTTCTTGTCGGCTGCTTTTCTTCCCAAGAAAAACAGAAGATAAAATATCAATCTAAATCTCACCAATAACTTTAACCATTATGCTGGCAGTGCTGTTTTTTCCAGAGATGCTGTTGATGGCAGTGCAGGTGTACTCCACGCTCATTTCTTCAGTGAGTGAAGGTGTCGTATACTTAGACATGTTGGAGACCAAAATACCATTGAAGTGCCATTGGTAGAGACTCAGGGGAGCTGAATCTGCCCAACATGTGAGTGTAACATTGTCTCCTGTCTTGGCAACTTTGGGTCCCATAATTTGTGGCGTGGCTGGTCCATCTGAAAAAATTTTAATAAAAGTATTTAAGTAAATTTTTCCCCTTAATACACAAAATATTCATTTGAAACCTGCCCTTTTCTATTTTCTTTGTTTGATATCTGAATAATTTATTGTTTTAAAATATCATGAACAGATTAAATCTGTAAGGGGACAAACACCTTTTCACAGAATTGTATTTGATTCAGCTTGAATAATAAAGATCAAAAATCTGGTTCTTACAGTTGACTACAACAGCGAAAGGGCCGCTGGTCATGTTGCTCACGAGATTAGAAACATGACACATGTAGGGTCCACCATCAGAAAGTTGGACTGGATTGAGAGTCAGAGTCTTGTTGTTGTTGTTAATCATAGTTCTATTGTCAGGAGTAATTAGGCTGCCATTTTTCCACCACTGGATGCTGTCAACAGGTCCAGTCGCTTCACACTGGAGTGTAAATGCCTCATCTAGTATTGCTGGTCCACCAGTAATACTGATGGCCACTGCTGATAATGGATCTGTAAGAGAAGGAGCAAAGAAGTGGCTTGAATACACATATATAATTGAGTTAAATTATTCTATATGTTTTTGGACAATTTGTCATTATAATCCATTACTTCTGCATTTATATTAAACACTTTTTATTGCTCTCTCTCTCTGATTGATAAAATGGTAACACTCATTTATTTGTTAATTGAAAATGGAAAAATTAGGATCAGTCACCCAAGACTCAAGAGATGTGCACTGTTTGTGTCATGTGACCCACTCTGGATTGAGCTTAAATATCTTAAAAGTGTTAAGAGTTGAAGAACAAAATACCAAACCTTATGGTGTTTAAAGCAAAACACAGTTTATGAAGCAGCATAACAACATTTTCAGTTTCAGTATGTTCTGTTCTTACCATGTAACTGGAACCAGTTACATGGTTAACTGGAAGTGAATTAATAATATTTTAGTCATCTAAAATCACAGGGTAAATGTGCTAATGTTAGTTAAGCACAAAAGCAAACTGCTCAGGCAGAAAACATCCTTTGTAAAAAGTGTTTAACGTCATTATGGTCACTCACAAAAATCTGGTTTAGTTTGAAGTACAAAGGAAGCTGGAATGGATAAAACACCTAAACAAACAACAGCTGATGGAACATGTGGTGGATGCAGTACAATGTAGAGCGGAGTGTTCAAACCAATGTAAAGAATAAACAAAAGCTGATGTCCCATCACACGATAGCAAGTTCTGAAGGACACGCTTCAGCTTTTCACCCTCATTTTAAACACAGAGGGCGGTCAGATGTGACAAGTCAGAATGACCCGAATGACTCAAAGGATTTAAAAGTCATGTCTTCTTGTGACTCTGGTGACTGTTTCAGTATGATTCTTTCAGTTATTTCTCATGACCCAGAAACCTTAGTCATTAGGACCTGCATGGGATTCTGCACCATTTGCTTGCATCTCCAAAGACTGCAAACCTCAGTTTTATGTTTTATAGTACAAGTTTGTGTCAGTAGCAGGGTTCTTATTTCTGCAACCAACTTAATTTGGTGTCAGATTAGTTAATTTACACACTTCCAGTTTACAGAATAAAACATAACCCGCTTCTACACCTTAATATAATATGAACTAAAGTTAAAGAAAGAAAGAAAACCTACCCATCACTCGTATCTTCATACTGTCATTGCTGAACCTCATTGTGACCATGTTGTGAAATAAACATTCGTAAGTTCCTGAGTTGTTTTCTGTGACATTCTGCAGGTAAAGCTGTGAACCAAACTGGTTAAGGTTGACTCCATTAAACATCCACTGCACCATTGCTGTAGGGTTGGACTCCACAGAGCATGACAGTGTGATGTTAGATCCTGATCTGTACATGGACTTCACAGGGTTGACTGTCATGGTTGCATTACTTGGACCGTCTGATGAGACAACAAAAGAAGATTTCATGTTTGTGTCGCAATTACTTGAGAAGGATCGTATGCATTTTTATTTTCTATTAAACTTACAGCTGATGTTCAGATAAACAGGTGGGCTGACTTCATATCCGAGTCCATTGGACACATTGCACCTGTATGGCCCCTGGTCATAGCGGGTCAGCCCGGCTATGCTAAGATTGGCACCGCCATTGCTGAGCGTCACACCTGCACGGCTTGATATTGAAAAGTTTCCTGCTAACCATTCATAAGACAAAGACGAACCGGTGGAGACTGAGCAGATGAAGACTGCTACATTATTGAACTCCACCAGATCCGTCCTTTGTGCTGATAAAGTCACATTTGAAATTGGTTCTGCAGAGAGAGAAAAAATAATAATTAGTTTTGATATCTGCTGGAAGACATCCATCAGGCTTCATCTGACATTTTACTGTGCTGTAACAAAACACTGAAAATAATGCATATGGATAAGCTTAGCAAGCTACTGATTAATAGTTTAGCTAAGTTTGTGTTGCAACTTTTTTGCCTCAGCCTGATTAACTTACACAAATCAGGTGGTGACGTGATAAGCAGCTCTTTGAAAAAAATCATTTTTCTTCAGGAAAACATGGTCACAGGTCAAAATGCATTCTTTGTTTGTAACTGGAATATTGATAGTGAATATTGACAGCTAAACCAGAAGCAATAAATTATTTTGTTGATATTTTGTAAGACACTTGAAACATGTTGATAAAATAGATAATATAACAAAAATCAAAGGCAAGAGACTGTTTTCAAATTGGAATTAATTTACTGCATCTTCTAAATAAGCAGCTCAGTGAGTTGAGTTAAATTGTGAAATTCTAATTGTTCGAAATGAAATAAATGAAAAAGAAAAACTTTTGTATAGCAAGTCAGTTTTGAGTGGCTGTTCTCATTTCCCATTTAGCCTATAGTGCCCTCCAAAAACTATTATCCTGGCAGTATGACCTCATGATGGAAAAATGCCTGTGGTCATTAGAGATTAGTGATGAAATGTTATTGCATAACACAATAAGATATTGTGTTATGCAATATCTTATTTGAAAATAATATTTATGTTATAGAAAGGGTCTTTACTGACTAATTTTTAAGATGTAGTGAAGTTACTGATATTTTTGGGGTTTGAAAATAACTAACATTTTCTCTTTATTGACCTTGTTTTTGCTGGGAACCTGTATTTTTTTCAATCAGTCATAAAGCTTTTACTTAAATAAAGTAAAAAGTGTTGAAACATGATCTCATTTGATGTTTAGTCATGTAATTGTTGTACATAGTTTATGCAAACAGAGTAAAGGAAAAGAGAAAGCAATAATATTACATGTATGCTAATTACAAAGATAAAACAAGTCTTTTTTTTTTTTGTCACATATGCACAGCTCTGGCTCAGTAATATTTTTGACTAATCAGGAAAATGTATTTAAACAATGACTTAGGTCCTAACCAGTTTCCCTGTTAGATGTGTGGCCTTCAAAAAGGCAAAAGTTGAGAACAATATCTTGACAGCAGCCTTGAATATCCAAAGGCTGCTGTCATTTTGGTATAATTCATTCAAAAGCTGAATTTATCTCTTATTTGAAGTCTTATCTGGTGCTAAAATACTGCATTTGGGGTTTACATGGTTGTTATTGTGTTTTGGTTGATTTAGTGTTATTTATACACTAGAACTAAATATTTCCCTGTCAATGCAGATGATTTGAATTGCAAATCACTTCTGTGGAAATACTAGTCATTTAAAGTTGTAGCATTAATTACATAACATTGTCCAGGGTGTTTATGCACATGTGCAAAGAGTCTTATTTAACATTTTGCTCAATTAAAAAGCGTTAGAGCATTCTTACCTTGGACTGACAGCCACAACTGAACAGAAAACACATCCAGTTCCTCTAACTTGTACACTCCAGAGTCGTTCAGTTGTGCTGACATTATAGTCAGAGACGACGTGCTGGAATTAAACATTAACCTGTCACTTTTAGCTTTACTTAAAAAAGCCCCTCCAGGGTAAATTAATGCCAGGAGATTGTTGTTGAATGTCCAAGTTCCCACTTTAACGGTGGTGTTGCTGATGATGGTCACGTTGTTCCCCAGTGGTACGGGGTTTTCAGAAGCCTGTATGATTTGGCTGTGCACAGGATCTAGAAACACACATCAGAGAGTTTAAACAATCAGTCAAATTAAATTAAATATCTAATTAGTTACGGAAAAAAATTATAAAAACCCTAATATCGGTATTTCTAAACATTTTACAAAATTTTTTGTCTTGATGCGGCGATCCTCCAGTTTCATAAAATTAACACAATTTTAAAAATAATAGTGAGCTGTATTTAATCTTTGCACATTAATTTAAGTTAAAGAATTAATCAAGTTTACCTGTAAAAGTTACTGTGGTCAGGATTAGGAAAAGCAGCAACGGAGACTCCATTCTACTCCTTGACTACTTCTTTTCCAACCAGAACAGACAGGAATGCTGCTTTAATAAATCCAAACCTGGAGATATTATTAGATCACAGCTCTTCAACAAGCAAATATTTGCTCTGTGCTCTCTTGATGCTTTTCCAGCGTTCTGTCGCAGTGGCACATCACAGTCGCTGCCTGCCACACCTTGCACTGAGTTTTTACAGGTGTACACATAGGAGTGTCCATTTACTGTAAACTCAGCTTCGTCATTTTTCAACTTTTACTCAGCCAAAGCCTCACATGGAGTTACTTTGAGGGACCACTTTGAGTCATTTGCCTCAAAATGCAGAATGATGGTATAAAATGCCAAAAGTCTGTAGATGTAAGCTTATTTTCTTAGAAGCAACTTAATGATGAAATTAGTGCTAAAACAGGAAATTAAAATAAATATAAAACAAATTTAATAAAGAAATTGTAAGTAATGCTAAATTATTTAAATCTCAAACAATAAATTCTGGATAGTATTTGAGTTGTCCAGTCATAAAATGAACAACTGAACTGAATGTATTAAACGTTGACAGGCTTTGTTAGAGGTCACCAGAGTGTTCGTGTACCTTAATGGACTTGTTCTTCCTCTAGCTTTGTTTACTATAACCACAAACCCACAGTGATATCATATTTGTCCATGGACAGACCTTTCCACTGCTCTTAGAATAAAACAGTTGCTGAGTAAGTTGAATGAGTTAGTTTGTTTTCAATAGAGAGTCGTCTGTGCATTGAATAATGATTCAAGGTTAAAGTATCCCATATGACGCGTCTTTTGTGCTTGAAATCTCTTTCTGTATATTGAGAGCTCAAAAGGGTTTGAGAAAACAGATAGCAAACAAACTCACAATGGTTGGCAATGACTTGAAAAGACTGTTTGATATATGTGATTAAGGGACAAAAGGAGCTGCACCTGCTGCTCTGGATTTGTTATTTTGAATTTGTCTTTTTACTCATGAAGTCTTTTTGGCTGTTTAATTGATTTTTTATGTGGCAGATTATACAAGTGGATTAGTGAATGTAGACGTTGAAATGAGTTTTCTCTGTACAGTGGCTGGGCATCAGCATCAAATATAGGATGTGAAGCTACAAGATCCAAAAGAATATCACCATTATACCACCAAGCTCTGATCTTGAATAAGTGGGAAACAATTGATGGAACCAATAATTAAGATGTCTCAGTCTTTAGTGCTAGCACACACAAATAAATGCTTTTCGTCAATATTTGTCACATAGTTTCACAACAAAAATTAGCTTTTTTAAACAATCCTTAAACATTTTGCACACAGCACTCTATCAAGCAGCAAAGAGAGAAAAATTAGATTTTTTGTGAGTAAAAAGCATTTGACGTATGGTACATCAAGAAAGTGTCCAAACTCTTTGATACTTTTTATGTCTTGCCACATTAGAGTAAAGGAATTTGATATAAAACACAAACATAAAGTTGGGTATGATTGTAAAAAATATTGTACAATGATAAATTCCCTTTTAATTGTTATTAAACTAGACAATTTTTGGTCAGGTGTGCTGAAGCTTGATTACATGCTAGTCTAAGGATTTAGTTTTTTTCTGTGTTTATTTAGGTTTCTGTGTGTGTTGTCCTGTGAATCCCTTGATTGAGTACACCTGTTCCTTGTTTTCCCTGATTGTCTCCCTGTGTAATTAAACCCACCTGTGTTCCTTGTTAGGTCCTTGTCATGTTGTCTTTTCTGCTGTCAAGTCAGTCATTGCGCGTTCATTTACTACCAGTTGCTACCAGAGATTTGCTCCTAGCTTTGCTCACTGTGCAGCCTGGATTTTGGATATTTGTGTACAATCGTCATTAAATCATAATTACTCGCTATAACCTGCTGCGTCTACCTCACCACCTCAAAGCTGGTAATTCTGACAGCTAGTGAGACAGTTTTACTATTTAATTCAATTCATCAAAAAGTTGCAGGGCTCTGTCTCTTGAGGACTGCAGTTTGAGACCACTTATGTTCCTCAGATATCTCATGGCTGTCAACTTTTTTTTTTCTTTTTTGCTTAACTCACTTTGGCATACTAATTTTTCTTCAAAAAAATAAATAAAAAATAAACGCAGTATAAAATAAAAGAATCATATTTTATTTGTGTCTGCATTTAGAAAAGAAGAAATACAAGTTAATCACTCAAAATGTTTTTGGCCTGACATAATGTTATAGTGGGTTTATTGAACATTTTTCACATTCTTTATTCACAGAATGATTAAATTAAACTGGAAAGGATCAAAGATATATTAGAAATTTCTGAAGCAAAGAGTCTAAAATTAACAATTTTAAAAGGTATATATGACACATCTGAGTAATTTATGTTGTTTAAAAAGTTATCAAAATGATCTTTAACAGAGAAATTAGAAAACACAGAAAACTCAAACCTAAGACACAGAAAACTCATGAAAATGTATTAAAACCTGCAGCAATTTTTGCAGAATAAATCTATTGATACCATAAATATGTACAAACCAGATGGATATGTAACCTTGTTTTATTTAAATTTTGCTAAATGATTAAATTAATATTTGCCCATTTATTTGTAAACATGTGTCCCATCCCTTCAAATCCTTATGAATAAATTATCCACATGACAAATCGAGATGGTGCAGCTTTTCTTGATGTTTTAAGTCGTCTAAAGACTGAAATAGCCACAATTACCTGTAAAACAAAATAAAACTATAGTTATTTGTTAAATTACTAATGGAAATCATTCATAGGACATGTTTCTATTTTAAAAATGTTTGCAAATTTCATTAATTTAAGTCTTTGCTAAAATGAGTAACAAGTCCATGTATTAGGCTTTATTTGTTTAAAGGTGGAAAAATTATCTTGCTGAAAATGAAAAAGGAAAAACATGTTCAATATCACATTTTAAATTGACAATATTAATATTTTTAAAAGACTTATATTAAAAAATGATTGACAACTTGCCTGAAAGTGACAAAAAGAATCCAGCCAACAACGGCAGAGGAAGAAGAAAAACATTGGCTTGCAGTCGTTCAGACCCTGAGCAGGAAAAAAACAATCATCACAACATAATCTTCACATTCTAATAAAATGCTGAACATGAATTCTGAAACCAACCACATACCCAAATATTTTAGAATAATAGTCTTCCAATAAGAACATCGTCTGCAATATGTAACCACTTTAAGATACACGGTAAGACCTGGAGTACATTAATGCCTTTAATTCTCCTGCTTTGGGTCAAGACAGAATAAACTATGGAAGTTAGTCTTGGAAATTCTTATCAGATATGTTCATGAATCTGAGTAGAACAGGTTTCAAATGGTTTCCTGGCTTTAGAATATGAGTTGACTACCATATGCTTTTGGTGAGGTTTTAAATAGAAAACAAATAAAACATGCCAGTGTGTATTATACAGAACCTTGAGAACTCCTTTCATAATCTTAAGAAAACCAGATTTATGTCCATTATAAAAACAGTGTTCTACCTGAAAGGTGTTCTTCCCAGCCTAAAGTCCTCTCACTCGGACTAATCCAAGAAGAAAGGTACAAATGAGGAAAATATGAATTTTTGCCTCTAAACTAAGAATAAACTTACTCGATATTGTGATATGTGTTGTTACATTGCTGTATAGGTTTGTGCGGTTGTTGAAGGCCAGGCAAGAATATGGACCACTTTGGTCCACTCTGACGTGGAAAAGCTTCAACATTGCTCCTGTAGCGTTCACAAGATTTCCCCTGAAGCCCCACTGAAGCTGAGCAGGAGGGTTGGACTCTGCCAGACAGAGCATGCTCATATCGGACCCAGCAGAGAAGGCAGTGGTGTTCAGTCCATTCACTGTGAGACGCATGTTATCTGGGCCATCTGAGGAAGTGACAAAGAAACGAGCAGGAAGACGAATATACTCTAAATCCGCACTTTTCAGTGTAAATCAACTGACTGTGTAGAATTAAATCAACAATAAACCAACTCACAGCTGACAGTGAAGTTTACTGAATCACTGGTCCCATTACTGATAGGATTAAATACTTCACATCTAAATGGTCCTGAATCATAGCGGCTCACGCTGACAATATTGAGAGAGGAGTTTCCGTCAGTGAACTGAACTCTGTCAGTGGCTGTGACCTCAGAGCTGCCGTTCATCCAGCGGAAAGAGAGAGAAGATCCAGTAGAGACGGAGCAGCTGATGAGGCCTGACGCTTGATGCTCTATCAGATCGCTCCGATTTACTCTGAGGGTCACATTCGAAATGGGTTCTGTGGGAGGAAAATAGAGAAACTGTTCGCAAAGTTACTTTGTAGGAGAAACTGCATCAGCCTAAAGATAATTGTAAAAGTAAAGATGCTATTTCTTAAGTAGACTTTTTAATTTAAGAAGTTTAAAATGTCTGCTGGTGTTGCTGATATTGGTCTGAAGCAAAATTCTGCAACCTTTACAGAATTTCGTACAATTCAAAGAGCCATTTTTGCCCTCAGTCCAGTTAAAAAATATATATTTGCAGCCTCTAGAGCTACATGACTTTTTACATGACTTTTTGAAAAACAATGCAGGTTGTCATATTTTATAAATATTTACTACAATACATTTGTTTTCATTTTTAAAGAACCAAAATTTTATCTGTGTGTAGGTTTTACAATAAATGAAAATATCAAACTTCTGCAAAAGTCCATATGAGTTATTTTATGGTAATAAAGCAATAATTGAAATTCAGTTATTGAAAACAAAAGAAAACTTGCAAATTCAGTGTCTGTAAATAGACTACTAATAAAAAAAAAAGCTTATTTTTTTATCATATTTTGGAAAATTATAAAGAGCTGTGGCCCGAAGAGCCACTGGTAGCTGAAGCTCAAGACTTTGTTTCACAAACTGCCTTTTTTAAGAAAAAGATAAAAACTATTAATTTCTAATAAGGATTAAATATCACAAGCAGCTTTTTGCTAGCCTGAGAACTTAGTCTTCTTTTAACAATATATTTAGAGCTATATATTATAGGTAATTTATATATGAAGTACTCATTGTTCAATGCCTTATTGAAAGTATTGACTCTACAATCTTAAATATGATTGGTTAAAAAGAAACACTTTGATCCTAAAGAAATCCTAGTAAAAATTCCATAACATGAGATTATGTTGAGCTGAAAAATGACAGTAAAGTTTTCAAGTGCACAGATCTTTTTTGCTCACTCAGAAATTCAAACCCGGACAGTTTTTCTCTTGTTACGTATTCATTGACAGGTTCTATGAAAGTATAGGTTCAAATGCACAGCAACACAAAGGGAAAGGGCGAGTGTTGACACTGAAACTAGCCAGAGGGCACAGTCTCATCACCATGAAACCTGAGCATGAGCCAGTTTATGACAGCAGGTAAATATCACAAAGCAGAAACATGAATTCCTGTAAAACCCCTCCCTCTCTGAAGAATTCGCTGCAATGAGTTTTCATAACAATAGAAACCTGTTCCAACGAAAATTCGTCAGCACTTTTTCTCCAAAATGCATTGTTGTGAAATACTTATTATTATATCACCATGGGTGGTTCAAATATAGACAGTTTACATATAAACATATAAAAGGGGCGTTATTATAAAATGCAAACACTTCCAGCATGTTCTCACCTACAACAGTGAGAGAAACACTGGCCTTCAGCAGCGGGTCGCCGCTCTGCACCTGGTAGAGCCCTGAGTCGGTGACGTTGAGGGCGCTCAGCGTGAGGGCTCCGCTGGTCATGTTCACAGAAGCCCTGCCGCTGTAACCTGGAAAAACTGCCTGCTGCTCCCCGAACCACGTGAGGATGAAGGTTTCTTCCACCGCCCAGTTTCCACTGGTCAGAGTCACAGAAGGACTCAGCGACAGTGTCACTGTGCTCCCCACAGCTGCTGGGTTCATGGAGGGCTGAATCTCCACAGCATCACAGGACAGAAAACCTACAAAAACAGAAAACTAACTAAATATCCTACACATAAATCTCACTTTCACAGTTTTAGGATATGTGCTATTTTCCATGTACCTTGAAGTAAAGTCAAAATAACAATTATTGAAGCTCTGCAGGTTCTTTGCTCCATGTTTTTTTCCAGTTGTCTGACAAACTGTTTCTTATTTCAGGTTTTCTATACCTGTCCACTGTGTCCAGCCCCTAACCCATAAAACTGCCCCCTCACGTCTTATCTGCAGGTGGTTTTAGCTATTTTGTGTTAAGTTATGACAAATTTACCAAAGGTGGAAAAATGTTGTTTGCAATAATGGGTGAAGTCCGGTTAAAAGATAAATGATGACAGAAGGCATGTGTGTGATAAAGGGGTGAGGACCACTGTTCGCCCTGAAAACAGATGTTGAAATTTTGATTTCTGGTCACCAACAATGCATTGTTTTGCTAATAAAGATGTTTCTTATTAGTTCAAGTATTGCTGGAGTCTTCATCTCAACAGATATATGACCCTTTCCATACACCTTAGAGGCCAGTGAAGTTGAGCCAAAATCTTTTGGATATGTGCCAAAGTTTAAATAGGATTTATTATAGCTTTCCTTCAACAAAAGAAACCTGTAACCTTCATACTATTCATTCACATGGGCAGAATTTTTGGAACACAACACTGTCAATAAATTGGATGGATGGACCGTCTCGTCTTGATTTTGTGCCACAATCCCTATTTTAAATTGATCAATTGATCAAAGCAACGTAAGCAAATTCATTTTATACTTGTTTTAAAAATCTGATTTACAAGTTCCTATGATGTTTAGTGATGTTTTTTTTTTTTTACAAACTTTTGAGAGCTTCACAAGAATTGAGATTGCATGACACACAGGGAGACTCTACTATTTAAGTGACTTCTAAATAAAGGTGGATTCCCTGGACTGAGAAAACTCAGTTTCACAATAGCAAGGTTAATTAAAGAGATACACAAAATGTTTACGAAAAACAGCTGATGTGCAAACCAGGGGAACATGAGAAACAAAGCCTCTTTGCTAACAGAATGGCATAACTGTGGAAAGTGTAAACAAGAAAAGGAGGAATAGCTTGAGGGAAATCACAGTCAGCAGAGATGAGGAGATAGAAAACAGCTGTTCAGATCAGAGTGGGAGGAAGGGAGAAAAAATTCTATAATGAGCGTAAGTTTTCAAAAAGGCAGAATAAAACAGTGGCATACATTACATCCAGCATTGTGCTAAATGTTGTGTTCTCAAACTTCTCTTAATCCTAATTTCAAAGGATAAAGATCACATTATAATGTAAGTGACAAATCCTGCAAATGTATAATAAGGTGTGATTTTCACAGCTTTTACAACAAGGGTCTTATCTGCTCCTTCCTGATGTTCAAATGTGCCCTTTTTTCAAGCATCATGTCTCAAATAGAGGAACAATTGTGTGCTTCACAATAGCTCTCAATAAGCAACTGGGGCTCTATTGTGACTGTGGTGGAGCAAGGCTCAGTATTTGATTGAGGTCATGCAAATGACCCTAAAGACTGATTGATGTCTAGATAATTTGTGTAGCATGAAGGTCAGTGTGTTTGCAATGTAAAAATGCAGATATTGTCTTTTTGAAACCTGATATTCATTCTTTACTTCACAGGAACTTGAAGTGACTCTGAATTCGAAGACAGGCGCACCCTGGATAAATACCCAAAATGTTACAGGAAACAGAAACCGAGTACATCACTCTCACATTTGTTCAGTTTAGCAATAAGTCATGTCTTTGGCCTGTGGGGGGAAATCTGGACACCTGCAGAAAACCCAAACAGGCACCTGGAGCATGCAAAGTTCACACAGGAAGGCAGAGCCCCTGTGGGGTGACTGTAAACCACTGGTGCACCGGCCACTCCTTTTATAATCCAGTTTCTGTTTCTCCATTTCCTGCCATCATGCTAGAGGGCAAAGGTGTGTATACAGACCTGTGCAGACATCCCTGCTCAACATCGCCTGGACTTCTGCAGCCCAGCTTTTCCCATAGCAGAACCTGGACCTCTTGCTAGCATCAGTAGGATAGTTGATTGTTCTAAATAAAAGAAATCTGATCCTGTCACATAGTTTTGTTATAATGCAGTAATATAAATGTTTTTAGTAAATTTCATACTCTGAGAAGCACATCCCAGCCCACTATGCTAAACCATTTTTAGTTTATACTCAAACGAAATTGTGTTGTAACCACAAATTTTAGCTGAACTGCTTGATTTGGCTCAGGGTTGCAGCCTCACATGTCCCAAGGATGACAAATATGATAAAATGCTACTTATTATAACGGAGCTGGTCAGGTGAAACACGTATTTCAGTAGATTCATTGAGCTTTCCAGTGGAACAAAAACATAATGAAACTCTTATTTTATGTTTTGAATAATTCTAAGACACAAAAGTTTGCAACTTTGAATGCAGGAAACACTATAAAATCCCTGCATTAGCATGCCATTTAGACCTTGTTCATTTAATGACAACAGTATAAAAAAATAATAGCCTTCAAATAGCATTATGTCACTGCATAGTTTAACCCTGACCAGAACAACTACATTTCCCAGAAGAACAACAGAGTAATCTTTTAAGTTGGTGTTTCTTTTCACAAAATCTTGATATTTTAGTAATTTTACTACAACTTTCAAAACAATATGAACAACTAATTGAAGACTGAAATGTAAATACCAATGATCAATATCTGTCCCAGTTTAATTTGAACACAGAATATATGGAGTATGATCGCAGTTATTCTTGAGAAGAGCGCCTCCTTATGGCAACTAAAAAGTATAACACTGACGAGTAAGTTGAAAGAAAATCTAATTAATACCCATATATTTTATTTTAAATTTTTTTGTAAAATAGTGGAATGTGCAGATTACATTCTTCATTGGTTTTATGTTATGGATAATTTCATATTCATAGTACATTTAAAGAATGTTTGATCCAACATATTTTATGTTAAAAAGCAGCACATGAAAAAAAATCTGATGGATTTATGGTGATTCATTTAAACTCAGCGAAAAATTTTAAAGAAATGCACATATTTCTTTAAGAAAAGAAGACATAAGTTTGTAAAAGAGACCATTTTTTTCTTCTTGTGTTTTTTTTTTGTGTGTGTGGTTAACATCGTATCTTTAGAGGGAGGAAATTATTGAACAATAAGAAATGGTAAAAAATATAAAGTTTGGTCCTGTTCATATAGTATAAAGTCAAGCTGCTGCAGATTTTTGTCAGTGCTTTAAAAACACTCCAGGCTCATACTTTACAAGAAAAAAGTGCCATTTTAGAATATTTCAGCTAATCATTAATGAGGGTCAAGTGTACAAATCTACCAAACTGAAGCTCCAGTTTTGATTCTCAAATACTTAAAATAAGTAAGAACAGTTAATAAAGAACAGAGATAAGGGCTAAAATACGATTCACACGGTTGTTTCTGAAAATCCACTGAAAAACAAGGCGCAACAAAAAAACCCTCAGTCGTCCTGAGTTTGTTCAGAGTGATATACTTATCTCTTGTATTTGCTCAGCTTCAGACGGATACAAAAAAGACTGTTGAGTCATTACCAAAATATGCCCAATGATAAGCCTTGGACAAATTAAACTTAACCTGTTCATAATATTCTGAGTTAACTAGTACTTCTAGGAATGTGAAGTCAAACACTGAACGATAAAAAGACTACTGAGGATTGTATGTTAGCAGATATAACGCACATGATACTGGATAAACATGTCTGATCCAACATATAACTATTCTTCTTAATCGTTTCACCTTGGAGAATTTTAGAAAGCAATACAGGATGTGATGTAATGGATTGGTCACTAAACTTTAATGAAGAGTCATTTCAATTTTAGCAATAATAACTTGTTTCACAAACTCTTTCATAAGCCTGAACTTTCCTTAGACAAATGCGTCATGAAAACACTTAACGTTATGCAGAAGGTATTTTGAGAAAGAGAACCACCCAGTCTTTCATAACAAACAGATCATTTATTATTGATCAATGCTGTGTCAGGCTAACCAAAAATCAGCAAATAAATTAAGGCAATGAAGTTATCTAAGGTTTAAATTAACCTGATTGTTAATTTTTTTTGTTTAGCAGCTGTGTGTAATCAAGTGTAATAACAATAAAACAGACAAACCGAGGAAATGTTACAAGTAAATAGCATAAAAAGACATAATTTAAAACTTAATTCCAGGTAACAGATGTATGAATCAAAAAGATGCAGAAAACCAGCAGTGAAAGTTTACTGAACTGCACCTCTGATCCAGAAACTGGAACACCTGTTTGAAGATATAGAAAAAAATACAAATTAATACTTTGTTCTTATATTACTAGACAAAAAACTACATACTGAGGATGGGTCATTACCTTTAACTTCCACCATCTTTGTGTCCTCCGCTGAGCGTCCTGCAGCTTTGTTCTCTGCGATACATGTGAAGTTCTGAAACGTTCCAGGATTGGAGGGAATCCACTTGAGGTGATTTGTGTTGACTGAAAAGTAGGTTCCCACAGGGAAACCTCCTCTGAACTGCCACCTAACAGAGCATTCAACATTTATGATGCAGCTGGTCAGACAGGTGAACTGACTCAACCTGCCAGGAAACACAACATCAGGCCCGCTGATGGTGACGTTCCATGGATCAACTACAAAAGAGTCATGAGTTCAGAATATGTCACAACAATGTATTATTTGTAGTTACTTAATCATTTCCTCCAGATGTAAACTTACAGCTGAGCAGAAATCCCAGGCTGTAAACTCTCGTCTTGGATGTTGGCAGATAAATGTCACATTGATAGAAACCGGCATCAGAGGAGAGCAGGGAGTCAAAGTGAAGAGTGAGATTGTTCTGAAGGAACCTCATATTTTCACGCAGAGTCACTTTCTGTCCATCTTTATACCAGACAATGTCTGACGGACCCTGTTGGCCTCTGGATGCAGAATCCTGGCAACGCAAACTGAGAGGCTGGTTGAGAGATGGGACGATGTTTGGAGGACTGATCCGCACAGAGACTGGATCTGTTACACAAGAACCAAAGGAAAAAAGGACTTCAGTTCATTTATATTTTGGTTAGGCTGAAAGAACTTAATAATGTATTACATTAATCAAAATAAAGGGAATATTTTTTCTCCTTTTAAGTCAAAATACACAATAATATCCAAAAATGTAGGAAGTAAAGTACTAACCATAGATGTTGTTGGTTGAATATGTTTCAAGTCAAGGTAAAAATTTTAAAACTGTGTCAAGCATCCATCTGCGATCTAGACTTCTACATTATTACTTTTTATATATGATTTACTATTTATTTTTGGATAATTAAACAACATCTAGGATAAAAACATGTAAAGTTTAGAAAATTATTCTCCAATCAGACACACAATGCAGCGTATTGCCTTTCTGTTTATTCACCTTATTAAGAAACATGATCTAGCTATTTATAGTAAAATGACTGAATATACATAGCTGCAGAACATTCACATATAGTTCCTACTTACAATGTTTGACCAAATACATTTAGTTACTATCTGACTCTACTTACTCCAAATTTCTACGATGGTGGTTGTACTGCTGGTGATTCCTGTGTTGTTATTGTAGACGATGCACTGCAGTTCCACTGAAACATCCTGTCCATTCGGTGTCCAGGATAATGTGCTCCCATTGACTGTCCTGCCATTAAAGTTCCAGCTGTAGACGCAGTTTGGAAAACAGGACGAAGAGCAGGTGAAGGTGGTGCGGGAGCCAGCGATCACCCTGCCGGTCCAGGAGATCTGCATGGATGCATCGAATCCTGGTGAACCTGAGGATGAGGAAGAGTCAACATGATTGTTAACAACTATGGTTCTTTGGTATAAAGTGAAGATAAACTGTTCTTTTTATTCCTGATTAAAGCATTTAAACAAATGGCAAGGTTGAATTTACACATTCTTTATTTTTAAATTGATAACAAAGACTGTCTATATAGAGAGATTACAAATAAGTACATGTCAAAAATTAAAGACAATAAGTTTTCTCACCCATGAGTACCAGCAGCAGAGCACAGTAAAGAGTCACAGTAAAGCCGTTCATCTCTGCTTGAAGAAGTAATCTTGCCTGTGAACGTTTGATTCTTAATTTATTAGTTCAAACATTTCACAACAAAAGACTTCACGTAGTGGTGAAATCATTGTGCGCCACAAAACTGGAAGTTTCCCAAGTGAAAAGTGGAAATTCGTCACCTAGTTGTGTCAAAATTGCATAATAGCGAAGCACTTTTTTGTGTGATAGTTTCTAACGCCACTAGATGGCCCTGTGTGACAGAACTCACACCATAGTTGTAATTTCTCCTCTTACTCCAAATAAAAGTTTATTACAAACCTATTTTTCAGAAGAAAAACTTGTTCAAATTTAAAATTGTCAAATTATGCTGAATGTA
>CAEFZY010063664.1:0-14222 GCA_903066815.1 Brachyrhaphis roseni | reverse complement strand
AATCCCGGACGATTTTTAAATTCCCCCCGGACATTTTTTTAGGTCTGAAAAGTAGGACATGTCCGGGAAAAAGAGGAAGTCTGGTCACCCTAAGTAAACTTGGTTTGAGCGGGGACCAAAATTGCAGCATTTGTTGCATTTTCAGCCGGATGCGGTTTGCTTGTACTCTGAATTGTGTCAAATGTACCAAAACCTATGAGCAACCTGGTTATACCCTTGCCTACCATGGCGCTGCCCGAAAACAAACTCAAGGAAGTGCCCCAAAAACCCCTGAACAAGACACTGAGCGTAACGTCCTTCTTCACAAAATGAAAACAAAAGTGGAACGGTGTCAGATTTTGGCAAGTGTAGGACAAACACTTCAACAATGGGCTCAGCACAAGTCATTTCTCCCAATAGATCTAGACTTACGCATTTGTTTTTTTTTGTATTTACCCGCAATTCCCTGTGCTTTAGTGGTTTTGGCAGGAAGCGGAAAGATTTAAATGGATCTGAAGTTGACTGGGCCATTGTAACACAGGAATAAGTGTGACTGAAACCATTTCATTTTACCTCTGGCTAAGGTTGCACAATATATTGCCAGTATATCATCATCTCAAAATAAGCCTACCCAACATTCAAATTGCAAAGGATTGTTTGGAGTGCAATAATTGATGGCTAATACATTTCAAGAGTTTTGAAGTTGTATTTTTTATGTTAATTCAATATTTAGCCAATAAAACAGAGTCTCCTGGCAGCAAGAGCTCTCACTTGACACAAATGACATTTCCAAAAATGCTACAGGTCACGTAGAGTAGGAAGCACAATCCACAAACACAGGAATGAAGAAAACAGAATTATATCACACCTGATATGGTCATCACAATAATTACCAATATTATTGTCATTGTAAGGTCTTCTAATATTGTGTAGCCCGAGCATCTGCTTTACGTTTAGGGTCATTTTCCTGGTGAGAGAGGAACCTTTGGATAAGTTTCAAGTCTTTTGTAGCCTCCAACATGTTACCTTCCAGGATTGCCCTGTATTCTGAAAGTCAACTTTCTTACAGCATGATGCTGAATCCACCACGTCACCATTAGATGGTGAGTTCTGGCTGGTGTTTGGTGTTATTTTTCCTCTCGGATATAGTTTAACATCTAAACCAAAAGGTTTAGCATTGGTCTACTCTGTCTGCTGTGGTACTTGTCCTTTTTAATGCAGTATGTTTATTAATGTTAACTGAGACATTAACAGCTGGATTTAATCTAAAATGAAAGTACCAACATTAGACAATTGTTGCTTATTGAGTGACTTGTAAATAAAGTTGCTTGCACTGGAATTTCTTCAACATATGGCATATTTTTTTATGCTTTATTCCTTTATTCCCCTAATTTTCTATAATAAAAATCCAGATAAAATACATAATAATTTGTACTTAAGGTTTTTAATACTTTTGTGACGGCTTGGATATTTCTGCTTTAATATTAACTCTTTCTGTATGACATATATGAATCATCAGGTTGTCATTTATTTCTTTTAAACAAATTAAAAAAAATAAATCTACTCAAATCTTTACACATAAACAGAATGGTATAGATTAAAATTAATGAAAAGAAATCTTGGATATCTGAAATGAAATTCAGCAGGTGCCAAAATACAAAGACCCCCTCACAGGGCTTTAATTCAGCCTGGTGACAGCCAGACTGGGTCGTAACCTTGGTTTGTCTAATTGCTTATTGTGGGCCAAACTCTCAGGGAGACTTCGGACAGTTAATCAAATGATCCTGCACTCAGGGAAAAGTATTGGCTCTTCTTTCTCCTTGCTGTCAACCCTGCTATTTCAAGACATCCCTCACTGTAGACTCAAGACAGACGACACCAAACTCGATCGCAAATCAATCATTAGACCAATTTACCAATTAGGCTTGTTGTACTCTATAAATAAACACATCACAGCTCCATTGCCCTCCGTCCCTCGAGATACGGTCTCAACACCGAGCCCGACAGCCAGGGTGCTGCGGATAACACATCAATTGAGCTCCTCTCTTACGCTTTGTTTGTCAGGAAAAATGATGAGTTTCTCAAATAATTGTAATCTTAGCAGTTCAAAAATTTCTAGGCGTCAAGTTACTGATGACCTGTTTTTGACTGATGATGCTCAAAAGCAGTTACTCATTTAATACATGCATTAACATTTTTCTAAGCAACACTTATCTGCGATTAATAAACACCCACTTCTTGAACAATACTGACCAGCAGTAAGGATTCCTCTGGGTTTTCTGCCAATTAATTTTTTTTCTTTCTCAGATACTGTGTTATAAAATCAATCATACCCATTAAGGAAGTAATACACTCAGGTACCCACCACTTAGAGGTACCTATGTTAAATTTTAAAGAGCTAGTGTATAATTCATAGAGGAAAGATTGTTTTGCAATGATACCACAGCTCTTGGCGTCATCTCAACCCCTGGCAAGGCCATCTCCTTTTCTCAGCTTCAATGCTGCTGCTGCTGCACAGACTGCCAGAGCTCCAGCATGGCTGTTCAATCCACCTGTCACCATGCAGAGGAAAACATTTCATTTACTATGAAGATACATGTCAGTAGCCCACAAGGAGAACCACAAGCATTTACAATAACTGTCAAATGGCTGAGATTTAGAGCATATATCTGCAGTTATTTTTTTTATTTATTTATTTTTTTCAGATGTGATATGTGCCTGGCATGTAGGCAGGGCATGTCAGAGAATGGATCGGTTCAGAAAGCCAGTGGTGTTTGCATTGTGTTTGGTCTGGTTCTATACGTAGAAGTGTAAACACATCAGAAAGCAAAATTGAAAACATTCTTTTCAAGGTAGTATTAGGGTGAAAGCAGCAGAGAAAGACTTTTGAGTGTAACTGTAGGTGTTGGGACAAAGGATTTGCTGCAGCTTGACTAACATTTCATTTTGACACTTCTGTTTGGTAGCGGTTTAAAGCTGATCCTAGTTTTCTAAGAAAAAAAATAAAGTAATACACCCACACAATGTTGGTTGCTTGACTTTTCTTTAAGTCCCATAGACATGATGCAGTAGAAAAATATTAATCCAGCATCACCTTACTACATGTGACACTATAACATAAACAAAAGATCCACTCAAAAGAAATTGATAGATTAGCCTACGTATTTTTTATTGACTAAATGCTTGGAGGCAGATCCCAGACAATAAGTTAATTCTGTAATATAATACAAAATTATACTATGACATCAGTTACAGATATATCCTTAATCCCTATGTATACACAGTATGAACTATTCAAGCTAAGAATGCCTAAAAAGTGACACACATCCTTCGGCGATGATGATGACAAAATTAGATGTACTACAAAAACAGAATTTCCTCATGTTTAGATCAACATGCTTTCAGATGAGCTTGAACATTTAAGATGTTGCTTTACCACAGGGAATAATTTCAAGAAAGTTTGTCAAACCTAGTATTTTATTTATTAACTTTTATTAACTTAAATGACTTATGTCCGAAACAAAAAAAAGTTGCCACCAAAAAAAATAAAAATAAAAAAGTTATTTCTTTTGACTACCTCTAACATTGATTATGGCTCACATACGTAGTGGCATTGTTTCAAAAAAACATTGAGAAACTGTTAAATCAATTTTTTTTAAGAGCACCACACTCATTGATGCAGTAGAGGCCCCACTGTGTCTGTCCACCTTCCACCCCATCCTTCAGTCACTCAAGAACAAGATATCAATCTACTTGATGTCTTCAGCTGGAGGCAGAGACTGACCCTTGACCAGGGGTGAACCGTGGCCTATAAATAAATAGCAACATAATGTCTAAAATGGTACATTTAATTCACTTCAATACAATAAAAAATATATTTATCAATCCTAATGAGAAATTGCAGGTGCCCGCTGATCACAAGAGTGTTTCTCTTTGAATCGACTGCAGAGTATTTTTGCGCATTTTTGTCCAGTACAGGTTCAAAAGGAAAAGAATTGTTCTCTGTATTTTAACACATCTGCTGCTTCAATGGAGGCCCTCCCGGAAACTGAGTGTTCCAAGAATAGAGAAAGAACTGGTTATTGACTTTGCTGTGCACCCAACTGGGCTTTATGATTTAGTGCAGTGAGCCGGCGTCAGCTCTCTGAGCAATGAGAAGCAAACAGAATGCATTTTATCAATATTCCATCAGGCAGTAACCCTCTCTCTGTTAATATAGTTCTCAGACGTTTCTTATCACCTGAGTGTAGGGCTTATATTTAGTCAGCAGCTGCACAAGGACTGCTGCAACAGTGTCAAATTTAATCGATATGATGCCAAAACAAGGATTTTTAAACTAATATTTTAAGGTTTATTTTTTTAATAATAATAATGTTACACTATTACATTTTACTGTAAAATACCATCTTTTTGACCAAGACATGAGTCATTATACTGTTTCCAAAGTGTTACTACTCCATTTGTATTAGTCATAACCATGAACCTCAATGTATTTTATTGGGATCTTATATCACTACACAAATATGTAGTAGAACATATTTTGATGGTTTACAGCTCCCCTTTCTCCCCAATAAAATCAGACATGGCATGCATATGCATCCAGTCTCCCTTTACTGAGATCACTTAATGTAAATCTAAGTACAAAAAGTGCTTCCAGAAGACCCCAGTAAACAGAGTCATTATGAATACAGTTTTATGAAGCCCTCATAGGTTTGTTCAGAAACATTAGTGAGAAGCTAAACAGTCAGGTTAGGGACAAAGCTGTGGAGTAGTTTAGAGCATTATTAAGTTAATCAAACTCAAAGCTTTGGAAATAAAACAAAAATAGAAAGAGCATGTTTCAACTGTAAACTTCCTACGATATGTAGGTTCGTCTAGCTATACAAGGGGAGTATCAATCAGAAAAGTAGGCTAGAGAAGCTGTAGAGACTCATAGCTTAGTGGGAGAATCTGTTGCCAATAAAACTATAAGTTATACAGTAAACAATTCTGGTCTTTGTGGAAGAGTGGCACAAAGAAGTCTACTGCATCTGATGCAATTTGACAAGCCAGGTAGAGGAAACAGGAAACATGCTGAGGATTTCCATTTTTGATATCTTTGGGTCAGATGGAACTTAAACTTTTTTGGCATACCTGCAAAACGAACACTGTACATTCTGACAGTGACCCATGGTGGTGGCAGCAGCATGCTCTGGGGACACCTTAGCTTCAGCAGAGACATGACAGCTGGTCAAAGATGAATAGAGCTCAAAATATTAGGCTTTAATATAAGAGAACATTTTCATTTCATGTCACAAATATGTGCTACTTTATGTTGGTCTATCACATAAAATCCTAGCAGCCTGCATTGACTTTTATGGTTAGAATAAGAGAAAATGTCTAAAAGCTTAAAGGGTATAAATACCTTTCCATTAGCTAGCCTGGTTCTGGGTAATGTAAACCTTTTTGCACAGATAGCATAACTTTAGAGACTCCAAATAAAATATTTCTTGTCTTTGTGAGACTTTTTATGTTGTTTTTGCAGAGAGCAGGAGGGAGCATTCATTATAACGGCTGGGATTCAGAAACATGCCATCATGTTTCAGGAGATAAACTGACAGTCTTGACTGTTTTCCTTGCAGTAGTATAAAGGCAGGCGAATTATATTTTAAAGGAGACAGCAAAGCAAAAACAGATCATGGATCTTGCGTACTCATAAAAATGATAGGAACAAAATCGTTGAAAGGCAATCTTTCTAACCCCTAGAACAAAGCATAAAAATACTAAAAAAAAAAAAACAATTCGATGTTTTCTGAACTCCCAGATCTCTGACATACTCTTGGGAAAATAATACACTTATAAAGGGTAAGATTTTATGAATTGAAACGAACAAATTCTATTAATTTGTTCGTTTCTGTGTACCTTCACCCACTATAGATTACACTTTTTCACTGGATTAGGAGTTTAGTCCTGTGATTGAAGCTCTGAGTCTAAATGAGAAAATGTGACAATTTCTTCTTTCATTGTCACATTTCTTCTTTCATAAGTCAGTTTCAAGCATGCTGCAAATTACTTGCCTGCTCTGTCACAGACTAGTGATTTGATTTATTTCGCTGAAAGGCAAAAGTAAAGTAGAATCTTTTCAATTGTATTCATAATTAAGGCTTGATTTCAGGAATATTGGACCTCATCACAGTCCTTTTAAGTCCCATAATGTTCCAGTGGGAAAGATTTGAATATTTAAGCAAAATTTGCATCCAGCTTATCTATCTTTATGGTTTCCTTTTTTCACTTTACCCTTAGTTCCCAGGGTAATTTGTACTGCATAATAGGCCTGAGGTGCCACAGGGAGGAACATTCTGATGCTTAAATCTGCAAAAGCTCTCTGTAATAGAGACACAGGATGAGTAGTGATGCTTCTGTTGTAGATTGTAAGATTTATAATATGGCAGCTTGCTTTTAACCATGTTGGGGCAGTCAAAAGACCCCGCTGTGATAAGAGATGCTGCATAATGATGATTACAGGAGTGAGGAGACGTAAGTTTGGCTGCTGAACGGACACCCAGCCCAGTGGCTTTCACCAGCAGCTAAAACGGCTCAGATTGCACTGATGTTAACTCCCTTCTCACCAATCCAATGGTAGATGTTGAAAATGTGCCCAGTTACGTAGCTCCTTTTAACCGTATCAAGGTCCTACAAAGTGCTTTGCAACGCCTTTTTTTTTTCCTTTACACTCTCACATACGCTCTCATCTACTATGAGCAAATCAGTAGAAATGTGGACGCTGAATCTTCTTGTTAGTTTGATACCTTGATTAAGAGGGGCTCAGAATCAAATCCTTAATATTTCAATTAGAAAGCAAACACTTTAATACCATGGTTTACCTAATAGCAATGTGGTCTATAGATCGCAAAATCTGCAAGCAATCTGTTGTTCAATAGATGTTTTGCACTCACTCTCTGAAGGTACATAATTATTGATAAACCTTGTAATAGAAAGCATTTTCTTATCCAATAAACTTTGTGCTCACATTAGATGAGATGAGGTGAGGTGAGATGAGATTCGATTTGTCATTGCACATAGTTTGCAGTACAATAAAATTAAAAGTGAAACTTCTGACTGTTAATATTTATGCAATAACATCATGTTTTCAGGCTGTATAGGCTAAAGATTTACCTTTTAAACTTTCTCCACAGCAAATTTGTGAGAGAACTGACTGAGGTTCTCAATGCTTAAATTTGCAAGCAGGGCCTCTTCTACTTTTAGTGTCACTTGAAAAGCCACATCCCACTGGCCAGCAAGCTGTGCTGAGAGCCAGATATAAGGTGACGTTCATTTGAGGGGCATTTTGGAAATTGAATACAGCATAATTCACGCTTGGCAGAATGAAGTCACCTAAAGTGAGAGTAAGTGACCCCTGCAGAATGCTGAGAAAAAGGAGGATGTGCAAAAGTTGCCAACACCACATTTTGTGCCCTGCTTCAGTGTTGGCACTGGCAAATGAGGGATTTGATGGGGAGCACCAGAGCAATGGCTTGAGTGGCAGAATGCTCCTAAAGCCCCAGCTAGTTTAATGAGGCAGCTTGATGTAGCAACCAGGTCCACTGGGCACAGGAAGAACCAGATGTCACTCATACGCTCACTCGATCCTTCCAGCACAGCCTGTCTTCACCATTCAGCCCATCTGCTGCTATTAAGCACAGTCAATATTTAGCCACTGGGAGAAGGACAGACACGCTCTGCACCTGGATCGTTATAGTACCGCTGGAAAACTGAAGATATTTTCTTCTCTAAGCCTGCTTAAGAAACAGTAAACATCTCACTTTCCACCCACTCATAGTAACCCTTTGGACCTCACCTCCTGATGTTCCACCCACTTCTTTTTTTCTTTCTCTAACTGTGTATATTAATGAGGCAAAAACTTAACACTTTACTTGGCTCAATCACTTTCAGGAACAGTTGAATAACACAGCTGATTTTGTATGACTCAGCAATGAATCATGGATCGTCAAGGCGACACTGACCAACACTGACATGCAATATTCCAACTTTTTCCTGAAGAGGAGACCTTGAAAAATTAGGTGGATATAAAATATTATCTATTTCCCACAGAATAAATAGTTAAGTATGTTTCTCAGATTTCTTCCTGTTCATACTATGTAGCTGAGGCGTCTTGAGCTGCAACTGTGTTACCAAGGCTAGAACATACAATGTAGACTCTAATCACAATCATATCACAAAAACAAAGTCTGAAGACTTTTAAATAGGACTTGAACCCTAAAGACTTAAGACTCTTAAAACTTCAGGTGGTCCTGAAGACTTTTCTTTAGCCCGGTGGTAGCATCAGCCCGTTTGTTGAAACAGCAGCATATCTACTGCTGAGAAGTGGTTAGATAAGCTCAACAGGAGGGCCAGCACTGTCCTAGGATGCTTCCTAAAACACAAAGCCTATATTGAATACTGTAATGAGGTATTGACGGACAACATTGCATTTCTGAATTTGAAAAGATTTTACTGTTACAACTACAATTGCAATATCTATTAGCATGTTCCCCAATCTGCTTTTTTGTGTCATTATAAATTCTTCATGGCAAACATGACAAATTTATTGAAAACAACAATTAAGACCCTTAAACCATTGAAAGGTTGAGTTGTCTTTATTCTAATGCATCCCATTTTTTAATACTTACACACTCACTTAACAGAAAAAAGAACAAGTGCCAACATCTGCTGTAGGCCTGGAGGCTGTTAACTTGACAAATATAAACATACTATATTGCATTTGTTTACATAAAGGGAGTAGGCAAAGACTGAAGACATTACAGGTATCACATTTTATAGTGGAATATTTCACCACTGCTGACTGGAAGCAAGTGCCAAAGGGAATAGAGGCATTCCCTTTGGCACAATGCAAGAAGGTGAGATTCTGCCTTAGTTTTTCAAAGAAAAGAAAACCTTGCCTCTACAAATCTCGAAGAATTTCATGACTTGTACTACTCCAACTTGGACCAAGTCATGGCTAGACTCTCTTGTGGTATGAATTTGTATTTAAATTTATTGCACAACTTAGTTTGTTGCGGTGACCTTACATGATGAACTCAAAGATGTATTCACATGAACTTGCTACTTTGGATTGCAGACTGAAAAAAGTTGCTCTACCTCCAATTCACACACTATGAATAAGATCTTGGCTCTGTGCTGAATTGCTCCAATGAACTGAAGAGCTCTCATTGGAGTTTATTTGCATTGCATGAGGCTTGTCCTCTTCGGGATATGCTTGGCTTGAGCCTTTTATGAAAATGCAGTTTAATTACCAGTCACTGATTCCTTTCTAACCCCAACAGACACTTTCTGAAATATTTAACATTCATTGGTGGTTTTGTAAGGAAGTGGAAATGAACTCAGAGGAAGTTAAAACTATTCTAGATTACTGAGGGAAAAAGCCCTTTTCTGCTTCAGAATTATAATGCATCTGTTTGAAACCAAGATCCTCTTAAAAAGGGAGATTTACAAATTTTCCAGTATGGCTCAATTTTAGTAATGGGCTAAAATTGAAATGCTGGTTTTGACTTGAGTAATGAATGTGAGAGATCTAATAGAGCTGCAGATTGCCCTTCACACTAATTATGAAGCTATTATAGAAAATGCCCATCCATTTTCTACAGTTGAGGTTGAAATGGCAGTCGGCTTACTTTGAAACAGCACCCATCTCTTTGGCAACATTGCAGAGGTCTTTTTGATGAATAACAAATTAATAAAAGCAGGACACTTTTACAGACCTCATCCTTACTACTACTGATGTACTCACAAATATATCTTTACCTAATTAAAAAAAGCTGCTTACAGAAAGTATTTAAAGTAAAAATAAAAACACTGATTCAGTCACATCATTCATTTTGAAAGGCAGATTTAATATATTTGCAGTATTTAGATATGTAAAGTGCTGTTTGTGAAACAGTTAAAGCAAGAAATTATTTTACACCATTTTTCCTTCCCTTTGTGCTTATGCCAGAAAGTTTTGATCAAGACATTTCAGAAATACATAAATAAATCCAATATAATATGACTGTAATACAATGATCACTTTAATACAAATCAAATAAACCACTCAAGAGAAAAATCCTTATTTAAAAAATTAAAATGAAACAGTGACCCAATATTGATATTGGTACTTACCCTGGTATTGTATTGTTCAGGTATAAACCTAATAGCTGTAGGGATCAACAACCCCAAATTCGACATATACAATGGTTTCCCTTACTAAAGACTAAAATTGGTTTTGACTCTGGAAGAGTTGGTGAGAGTGGCTGTCTGAAAGGCAGGAATGGAGACAGAACAGAGTTTCCTATATTATTGACACAACAGATTCAAAACTTTCTGAGCCACCCAGAAAGTAATTATATAAATGGTAGCATTACCATCAGAGAATGTAGCAGAGCAATGAGAGTATGACCTTCCTCTACCAAATGCTGGTAATAAGCAGTTTGAAGAGGATTACAGCAAATTCAATTATGATTTGAGGTGGACCAAATCTTGGTTATTAAGAACCTTGTGAAATATGATGTCATAACAGCTGGTCTAAAGTTATTGAAGCAGAGGGCCTGGCATAAATATACCCTCATCACACTTGTGTATTTGCCTTGTATTTAAAATTTGTAGGAAATCTATCCAACAGTGTAACTTATACAATTTGATCACCAGGCTGCTGTTGGTCTTACATTGATTTTTCATGTCATGAGACAAGGATATCAACTCCAAGACACCATACCACACATGTAAACATATCCTGGAGAATTAATGCAAGTGCTACCCAGATGTGGCAGCAATGATCCATTAGGAGCATCAAGTAATTTAATGAGAAGCTCCCTCTGCACTCAAGAAAGTTCACTTACCTTGAAATCACAGGTATTTGGGACAGTCCTACCTTATTTTAGAAAAAAAAAAATCAATGCTTTATATGATGACTTACAGTGACAATAAACTACGGTCCATTAATTGTTCCAAGATTGTTCCAAGATGTCCAGGCCATTACAGAACATGAAAAAATAAGATGGTCATATTCAGGTAGATTGTGGGATGGTATAAAGTAGATGGTTTGCCAACAAGCAGAAAATGACTTAATTTTCAGAGGCAACTAGTATGAACAAAAAGTTAAATGTTCAGAAAGCAGAAACGTTTAAATGTATCACCCCACAGCAATCTTTGTTTTCTAAATGCCGCAATCTATCTACCCAATTATTCATCACAGTGAAAGACCAAAAGCCGGGAATTTAATTTCATCACTGTGTTTTTTTGTTATTCTTCAATAAATAACTCCATGCACAATGATACTGCAGTTGAAAGCCATCTAAGTCGAAAAAATATCATTGCAATGAGATACTACTGATCAGTTGGTGAAAATTATAATCTGCAGAAGTGCCTCTGACTCATGTCCTTGTCTTATGAAGCCATTTTCATAACCAGTTTAAAATTTGAATCTTAAGACTAATAAAAATAAGAACTTGAAAGTTTTTACAAACTATAAAAGTCTATTTGGATTATTTTTCTCTGCTGACCTAAAGTGACTTTAGCTTCAGTTCTTATGATGGTTCCTAAAATATTACCTAACCTTTCCATACTGACAGATGGTTACGATGCTATTGAGCTCAGTAATCTCTTTATTTACCTCTTTGGTTGTACTGTTGGTTTGATTGAAAGTTTGATGAATCAGTGCAATATAGTCTTGAGGCTGGTTAGAGTTAATGGGAAGATGGATTGAGCTAGATGCAGGCAATCCTGAAGGAAAACCTATTAAAAGCTTCTGAAGACTTCGGCAGATGTTTATCTTCCAGCAGGACAACTATAACAACATACAGCCATAGCTATTGTGATCAAAGATATATATACAAAATAAATCAACCGACAAAATTAAATAAAGAAGAAATTAATAATCAAACTTGGAAATAAAAAGTGCACAATCCGTTCTAAAATGAGCTAGGCTTATTTTATACTAAATATAAAATTATTTTTATATAATCTCTTCTTTATACAAGAAGAGATGAGTCCCTCTCATATAAATATTTTTATTTAAAAAATACTAATATACTGAATAATTCTTACTAATATACTAAATATTCTCCATTCTGTATAACCCATTCGTATACACAACACATTGCATACATTAAATCATGTTCAGTGTAGAATATGGCTACCATATCACCCAACAATAAACCTCACTAAATACGTGTACTTTAAACTCTGTTGCATCCAAAACATAAAATATGGTAATACTAATTTGCATCAATGGATGTAGATTTTAAGATACATCAAGTAAAAAATAATTAATGAAACTAAATCCTTTCTAAGAAAATGACTAACATTGTAAACAGATTGAGATGTTTTATCTTCGCTGTTTTCCACCACGACTCAGTGCCCTCATTATCTGCATGCCTGCTATTAGCTAAAGGTTAATAAATCAAAATTTACCATGCACACATGCCTGCGCTTGTCTCTTGTCACACCAGGGCATGTTACCCATGAGCTCCTTGCCATGTCTCCGTGCCATTAGACAGACAACTATCAGGGTGGTTATGAGGCCAATCTGCCCTGAGGGTCAAAGTGCCCTTTTCAGCTCACGCCTCTGTAATTACATTAACGTCAGGCATAACGGACATAAAATACCGCAATAGGCCTTTGGAAGTCACTAATGGGTCAGGTCAAAGCTTCTCCAGTCTAACTGATCTGTCAGGAAAGTACACAGGAGGCAAAGAATTTGAAACATAATTTAGTGAATATGCGACAGAGGTTTTGTTCCCAGAGAGGAAGAAACCCGTAGGGACAAATAGTGAGGAGAAAATTCCTACAAAGGTCAGCTGGAAGTCTTTGTGACATTTCTGAGTGGTGAAATAAAGTGCCTTACTTGAGTTTGTAGACAAATTATGCCCTGTTGTACAAAGGGCTCTAGTTATGAAATAACAAACATTGTTACTGAGGTTTGTATGTATTGCTAGAACTTTTATTATCCTTTAGTGGTGAGCACTTCTCTATGATTTCTGGATAAATTGAGACCCATGAGTGAAAAGCTCTGTCGGTTTTCATGTGTCTGCACTGACAGCATACTAGATGAGTCCCTCTCTTCTTGTAAACACAGGATGATAAGGGAGGCAACCCTCATAATCTCTTCTGATTCTCAAGCCCCACTGCTGTGCACATCATAAACATCTTGGAGGGTTCATTTCCATTTGGATTGGAAACCCGGTTCAGGGATTTCTTTTGTTGTTTCAGCCAAATGCCTTCAGCAGAGACAGGTGCATCATCTTTTTTCATATAAATAAACACCTTGTGCATGGTGCTCTGTGTTCACTGTCAGAAACGCTTTTATGAAATTGGCCCAGTACAATGTTTGTGAACCAGGATTCAATGAAACTGAAAACTGACAATTTCACTTTTTAAAGCTGTTGTAGTTTACTGTGTCTGGACTACTGCTGATTTCAAGAACATTTTTTAAAGGAACCATATAAGGTGTTATTGGTGTCTTAATGTCAGTTTGCAAATAAAGATAAGCTATATTGTCAAAACTTCTCTTTTTATTTCAACATATTCCTGTTTGTGCATTGAGTAAAAAAATGAATGAACAAAACTTTTAAGCATTTAAACAATTTCCTGTCAATAAGCAAAAAATTCCAAGCGTGCAGAATATTACTTTTTTTTCCGGACTATAAGTCGCAGTTTTTTTTCATATTTTGCCTGGGGGTGCGACTTATACTCAGCAACAACTTATGTGCGAAATTATTAACACATTATTATATCATATCGTATGTTATTTTCACACTAAATGCTAGAGGGAACTCTAGGCCTGTGTTCGTCTACCTCCTGAGTTAGCGGAGTTGTTTACAAGTGACACCGAGGATGAAGATTTTATTCGATTTAGTGATTTGGAGAGACACGGATGGTTTGGTAAACTTGTTAGCATGTTATTTATGCTATAGTTATCTGAATAACTCTTAATATGTTATGTTAACATACCAGGCACGTTCTCAGTTCGTTGTTTGTCATGTAACGTTAGCATACTGTACAATTATTCAGCCTGTTGTTGCCTCTATTCCATTTTTATTGCCTTTCAAGATGACATGTCTGTTCTTGGTGTTGGATTTTATCAAATAAATTTCCCTCAAAATGCGACTTATACTCCTGTGAAATTTATATATCTATTTTCCTTCTTTATTATGCATTTTATGGCTGGTGCGACTTGTACTCCGGAGCGACTTATAGTCCGGAAAATACGG
>CAEFZY010063657.1:0-17444 GCA_903066815.1 Brachyrhaphis roseni | reverse complement strand
TTTATTTATTTTTTCTCTTATTATTATTATTTTGTACACTTTAAGAGTTTATTTGAGTTAGAAGTAATTACTTAGTTGTTTTTTTTTTTTTGAGGTTTTCTGTTTTTTGTTTGTTTGCTTGATTGGACCTTCTGTGGGCGGAGCCTGTGGCTTTAAAAGCAGGGCTCTGCTCCACAGGGAGTCTGCAGTCTGTGGCTAGAACCTGGAGAAGTCACACTGAAGGTGATGGACTCTTAAATTGAAGGTACTGCTGTTTGTCTGATTTTAAACCTGCCTTGGATGTCTTTTGTATGTATTCTGCACCTGGATATTTGTTCACCTGAAGAAGAAAATTAATAAATTTCACTGAAGTGATCTCCGGCATTGGCCAGTCATTTTTTTTTTTGGCTGCTCAAGTCATAAGAGAACCCCGTCACAAATGGTCTTTACTGTTTTCTCCCGCCACGAGAATTTAGCTGACCTTAATATATCCTGTGTTTTATTTTGGTCATTATTGTTACATTTAGTGTTGATATGTGTGTGTGAAAGGCTTGTCTATTGGATAGTTATGTATTGGTTCAATATGGAACGAGACATGCAACAGTATTTCATGGGAGGGGTGGCAGTCTTATTCAGGGGTGCTGAGGTACAGTTTTTACAGGGCTAGAATCGCCACTGGAAATAACTATCATTCTTTATTTCATTTTTAGAATAAAATGGTTTCATTGTTTAATATTTTGGATCTACATAGATTCTTATTTAATTGGAAAACATGAGTATCATATTTTGATCTTCAGATTGGCACATTGTGGTGGATAGGCGTAGCTGTGGATCATGTGGTGTTATTAGTGATTGTAGATCACCTGTTGCTCACCTGGTGACTTTAGTGAGTGGGTGATGGGGGAAGTCTACTTTTTGCTGACCACTTTAAGCTTGTATGATTTTTCATCTTTGCTCACTGTTTAAACCTGTGGATCCGTTTTTTATGCTGCTTTTGGACAAGGATGTCTGTTATCCACTGATGTTCTGCCTTGGATTTTTGAAGATATTGATAAAATAAAACCATATTAACTGCAGCCTGGATTTAAGCTAGCGCGTCAACAATGATGTCCCTATTCAGCTGCTCTGCGACTTTGACAGTCACTATTACACATATTACCAGCAAGTTTATTAATTATACTTTTGGTTGCCTGCTTTTGTCCAAATATAAACATGATTTTTTTCATCCTTCTTTAATTCATATTACCCTTTTATTTTTTTTTTATAAAATAAAAGGACAATCATCTTCCATTGCTTGATATTTCCCGTTTAAGTCTTTGGCTATGGCTGGTCACGTATGTAATTAAAATGGAAAGTCACATGTATTGAACAGTTCTTTTTAGGTAAGCTGTATGTTTACTTTGAGTCCCAATTTTTCAAGTGTGATAATTGATCCACTCCTGTTTTTTTTTTTTTTTCATCAAGCCCATTTCACACAAACATCCATTAATAAAAGGATGAACATTTTCTATGGGCTGAATAAAGTTTGGCTGATCATTACTCAAAGAAATCCAGAGAGTAGTGACGCAAAAAGTGGAGCAAATATTGCAGCAGTTAACCTAAGAAACCCTTAATGTGTCGCAGATCTGGTTCATGTACCGGTATATGGACTCTTTGTCTTCATTGACTGTCTTTGTATGTCTACCTTTCAACAGGGACAGAGAGCTGTATCGCTCTGATAACAGACTGCTTTCATCTGGCAGAGAAGTCACTGGCGTGCAAGGTACTGTATATTATATTTATCACTTAGTGTTCTGTAGAATTAACCAGAGCCTGTGCTCCATTTATTGAAACTGCATGGTGAGTTAATTGCAAATTTTCTGGCATCCCTCACGCGTCCCTTGCGCACGCGCTCTTGGAGTCGCGTGCGCAATATTTGTGCAGCGCACTGCACTTGTCACAGCTTAATGAACTTCTGCACCTATTTTTTTTTCTTTTTTTGCTCCTCTGTTTGGACTATAAATAGATTAACATAACATTTAATGTACGTGGCATTTCAACCAAAGGCTAGAATGAGCTAATAAACCAGATGTACTCTATGTGAAAATTTTATAAATTTTCTGTGTTTATTTTCCTGCTGAAAATAAATAAATGTGACATGCTACCTGTCACATTCGACAGGCTGCGTTCTTGCTCCCAGTTGGGGGACACCACACATGCTGAGATCACTGGGCCAAGACAAACATGTTTTATATTCCTAATTTTAAATCATCCCGACATTCTTCTGACTGACTCAGTTGTAACACACCACACACTATAGGATGATCGGTTACGATTATAGCAAGTGACAATCTTGAAACGTCGAACGTTCTAAGATTGTAGGGCAAAATTGTGTAATAAAAAATTGTTTAGTGTGAACTGGGCTTTATGCTGGTAAAATTCTGAGAAAAAAAATTGGAAGAAAAATTTTCACCTTTGGAAAGAATTTTCCTAAGATGATGTCACTAGAAGCTACTCAGTCTTATGATTTTTTTGAGAACACCAACCTGATTCTTAATCTTCCATGGCTTGCATTGCATTTGTCAAATTTGCAACTTGATCTTTGACTCTGATAACATTAAAACAGCACACATAATTGCTAAAAGTTGTGAACAATGGAAAATTGGTGCAAAATTCTCACTGCTATTGGTCATAGAGCATTCAGTCTTGTCTCTGGAATACATTACCATCCCAACTCAGAAATATTGATTCACTTCGTCAATTCAAATCACAACTGAAAATAAACTGTTTTTTCTATCTGATGACTTCTGCTGTTTCTGTTGAGTTGATTTCATTATTTTACTGTTGTATCTTTTAATTGATGTATTTTTGCTGTGTCCTTCAGGGCGAACAAAGGTGGATTTAAGTAAAATGTATTAATTTAATAATCAAAATGTATATTTTCTTACATTGACAGAATCTGAAGATGAGGAAGATGAAGAAATCTTGGATGAAGAGTCTGAGTTGATGGCTAAGATGGGTTTGCCTGTAGCATTTGCCAGCTCTTCTGAACAGAAGGTTCAGGTCAGTGGTACTTGATGAATTTTCTTGTGCATTATGCAGGGTTTCCCCCTGAAAACTAGCTAAACCCGGTGGTAAGGGCACCAAGGCCTTCAGAGGCCCCCATAAATACTAACACTATAACACAGACCACAGATACAGAAATGTAATGCTCTTAAATTTGATTGAATGGTTTCAGCATAGATAAATTAAAATATTTTAAATTGTTTAAGATTTTAAGGAGCTGGCAAGTTTACTTTGTAAAAGTTCAAAGAACAATCTTTATACTTAGATTGTTTTGTTACCCTAGCAATAATTTGATGCTATGAGTTTAACCCTTGCAGAATGACCCTGTCGTTGGCGACATGTTTTTACAAGCCAACTTTGTCTTACCGTAACTCTGCAATGGTTTGCGCTATCAGAAAAATTCTAACTGTCTTTGAAAGGAAACAAATTGCGCATTCAGGTCTGCATAGTGTTATTACGGTAATTACCCACACACGATCTGCTCGAAGGTAAACTTCAGAGATGTAGCAACGCGCAGAGGCGGCCAACGCGCAGAGGCGCCAGCGGTGTGATTGGTGCATGCTCCTAGCTTTTTAACCTGTTCAATGCATCAACTATAAACCCATCTTTCAGGAATAATTCTGCTCTTCCAGTGAAATGCTCAGCGCAGCAAAGACGCCTGCAGTCCCCCTTTTTTAAATTTTATTTTTATTTTTTAAATTATGGCGTCCCACCACGCTTATAATACACTGGGGTAAACCCTGATCATGTTAGTTTAAAGTCTCTTGAGGCACCTTCTCCTTTTTTGTCACAACAGAAAAAAAGAAGACCAAACAGAAAGCCCATCATGCGTATAGAAGAACTGCCTAGAGATAAGGAGGTAGACAAAGATTTCCAACAGGTCTCCAAAGCAGCTCTGTCTGACCACTGTGTGATTTCTGAAGAGGAACATCAGAATGAAGTGCACCAAGTAATGGATGTGGCAGACGATATTCATGACACTTCCTGGGAAAACTACTGGGGTAAGAAGAGCAACACAATGGGTACACGAACATTTAACCATTGGGAGGCCATTTAGGACAAAAACTATTGTTTTCCCTCTCACACACAACTACAGACTGATAAAACTGTCACTATACTGTGACAGGCTGGTCTGAGACAGCTAATCTGTGAAAATTAAGGTCCTCTGTCATCCCTCAGTTCTATCTGCAGAAATACCCTGCTCAGACAGAAACAACCAATTAGAGCCATGAAGAGAGTCTTAGGGCTGTAAACCATGCTGGTGTACATGCTGCTCCCCCCCCCCAACTCTCTGCTATGCTACAGCTACTTCCCAATGGTGAGACTGTGCTTAAGTAAATTTTTGATGTATCTAAACTTTATGCAAGTAGATTTAATTGTGGGTACTTTAAATTTTTACTCTACATTTTACAGTAAGTATCTGTACTTTATTCACTACAGTTCTGTAAAGCGTTGTGTTATACGTTACATCCAAGTCACATTGCACTTTTTTGATTTGTTCATTAGTTTGAAAGTAATAAATGATTCCGGTGTCACCTTTGCCTCCCTTGAAAGCATGACCTAGCTTTCAAAAATTCACAGTCGAATCTGAAAAATTACATATTGAGGTAAGTTAAGCTGCTAAGCGCTTAACTTCAATTGTTATAAGCTAGCATGAATTGCCAGTAACATTGATTACTGCGGTCCGGGGCGCATGGAGCTTAGCGTCTCCTGCCATGCCCAGGTAACGTTAAAGTTTGAATTAATGTTGGCGCCTTGTGAATAATCTTCGTTTCATATTAACATTTACAGTCTTATTCAATAAAGTAGAATATGTGTTCCCATGAGCCTCTTTTGAATTAATCTGTATGATGTGTTTAAGGAATACTAGCATGACGCCGGGCATCTCTAAAATTCTTTTGCATAGAATCATAAATCTAAATCTAAACTGTGTCGAAGAGAGTAAACACAATAAAAGCATGCCTTATATGCAACATTGTTCATTAAAATGGCACATTACTGATGTATTAAAAGTAAATACAATAGGTACACTTAATGATATCGTATTAACCATTTGATAATACATTCAGCAAGTACTTTTGCTTTTAATACAGTAAGTATTTTTAAAAGCCAGTATTTAAATGTTAATGTGGTACTTTGACTTTTGGTAGAGTGCATTGTGTCTGTTTATTTGTACTTTTACTTACCGTAATACATTGCTTGTATACTTTCTCCACCACTGCTAGTTCCTGACAGCTGGGTCTGCCAATAATGTCAAAGCTAGCAACCATGGCCACCAATGACAGCTGATACTGTTTCCTGTAACAGTAAGTTGTTTGTCTGCCATTACCACGTTAAGCAGCGCGTACACAAGTATGTTTGATAGTGCTAATATTCTTCTCCTGGCTCTGATTGGTCGTTTCTGGTTGGTGCATTTCTGCAGATAGCAACAGGAACACTGGGATGAAGTGGAGAAGCTCAGTTTTTTCACACATTTTTTGTCTCATACCACAAAATAGTCAGTTTTAAAAAAAACTCCTACATACAGATATGTAGTGCAACTTTAAAGAGTTGAAAAGAGTGTTAAAGTGTTGGAGTCAAATGATTGCTTTTTATCTTCTGCTTTGTAATAAGTAAACTCTTGTTTCTATTTTATGTTTTGCAATATCTAAACTAGATTTTATTTTGATAATGTAAATTATTATTAATTATCTGAGTTTATAATAGGGTAGAAATAAAAATGTTTGTAATCTGTATGTTGAAGCTAATTACCAGATTGTGTTCTTTATGAACACAACACACTAATTTAGCGTAATGGCATGAATCAAAACATAATGTCTTGATGTCAATTACTAATAAGGTCATTGGTTTCTTGCTTTCTACACAATAAAGTTCAGAATAGACAGGACCTGCTGTGGAACTCCTGGCTGGAAAAGCATCCAGACACCAGTGCTCCGTCTGGAGACCATCTTGGAGCCATCACTGCTCCCTGGAATAATCCAGACACGAAAGCTCTCTGGGACCAACTGGCTGCAGAGACTTACTACTTGTATTGGGAGCAATTTTCATATTGGACATCCCTGGGCTGGACTACTGAGCCTCAAATGTGTAACTCAAACACTAGTGATGAAGTGGAGACTGATGCTCTGATACAGTCAGAAGAACAAAGAGAAGGGGAAACTGGAGCTGGAAGCCGAGAAGAAGAAAGCAAAGTTGATATTATGAGTAATCTGCTCAGAGAAAACTGCATATTAGAGCAAAGTAGGAGCTGTGAGGCAGACTTGGAGACCAACAGATTCCTGTTTTTTAGAGCTGATGTTGGAAAGCAGTTAGATGAGGAGTGTTACTGTGGGGAACCTTCAAATGCTGGGGTTGATCAGAAGGAACCTGCTGGTAGCTCTCAGGACAGCTCGGCTAAACAAACAGGTAGTGTGCCTCAGTAATAATGTTGCAGTTTGCAGCATGATTATCTAAGCAGCTTATTAATAATGTATCCCATGAAAAGCAAAAAGAACCCTTGAAGATGGCCTTGCTTAGCTTTTTGATTAAATACTTTTACTTTGCCATTTTGATGCCTGACAATGAGGTAATTTGTTATTCATAAATATCTAAGGTTAATGGATAGTGTACATATAATGTTACTGATGAATGTGCTCACTGAGAACAGTCCCAATTCACCAAGTGCTTGTGTGTGTTTACATGGTGGTACAATTAGCCTATCACTATTTTCAACAATTTCTGATGGTTTCTTCTATTACTCTCACTGAATGTATTGGTTGCAGAATCAGTTCTGCAACAAATCAACAGTGCTGTCAGTTGATTAAAATACTTAATTAGATTAATTACACTCCAGTGCTGTGATTAATCACTTTGCCTAACTTTGTAAGCTTGAATTGTAAATATGCACGCAGTTATGTTCATGCAGGAGTGGTGCTCTGGGCAGCTCCCTCGTCTGCTGCACTCCAACTAATTAAATGTAAGAAATCTTTTTTTCTTTTTTCCCAGCAGAGAGCAGGCAATTTAGTTTAAGAAAATGTTTTATCGTCTCAAACTGAAGCTGTCTCAAGATTCTTAATTTTTATATTCAGGAAGGTTTAAAGGAAGCCATTTTGTTTTAAATGGTCGGCTCAATGTCCCTCTCCATTGAGCCAACCATTGAATTTACTCATCTAACCGAGCAATTGGTGTAATTTGTGCATGTGAAATTTCGAGCTTGTTGATGTAGATATGCACATGAAGGCCTTTTCCTGTCATTCCTCGCTTCCCATGTACCGAGTTCATAACATGCTACTATGAACTAGGTAGCCCTCCACGTGAGAGAAGCTTTTAGGCCCAACTTAGCCTGGCGATTGTCTTCCTGCGCAATTCTTCTAGAAAAAAGTTCTCGCTTCCTGCAGGGTCTGGGCTTTCTCCCCTTGACTCTAATTGTCTCCAGTCGATTTTTGACCGGGTCAATCAGCATACAGAAGGAGATGATGACGCTGATTTTCTGCGCTGCATTAGAATTGTGGTCTTCCTGTATTTTTAGCAACAACGGCAGAGGAAGTGAATGAAGCCATTCAGTTTGTGTTGGGCGCGCTTCTAAATATTTAATTAACATTAACAGTTGCTTCTCTCTTCGCAGTGGAGAATGGTTGTGTGCAGTTTCCAGTAAGCTTTATAGTGTCGAACTGGCGCATTACATTAGCGACTGGGTAAACCTTTAAAACCTAAACAAAGTCCATGACTCCAGCCAGTAATTCAGAAACAACTATTTCTCAATAGCCGTGAACCCAGATCCTTTGTATGAAGCAAAGTGTAGCACAAGGGGATGGTTTTTACCAGACTAGGTTCAGTTAGGTAGTTTGATTAATCTGCATTATGTAGTATTTACGCATTAAAATTTTCAGATTAATCACATGCATTAAAGTATTAACACTGAAAAACTGAGCCTTATTAAACCTCTATTGTTCAATAATCACCATCCAGAATGTTTTTATGCTTTTCTTGTTGTTGCTCTGATTAATAAATCTGCATCTAACAAACGCTGTTCTCTTCCAGCAAGAAGGTTTTGGGTTTGAATTCTGGCCTGGGGCTTTTGTGCATGGTCTACATCCAATCCTGGGTTCTCTCTACGTACCCTGACTTCTTCTCAAAGTTAAAAAACATGGCTTTAAAAAAAATAGTTACTTTGAATTGCTCTTAGTTACAAAAGGTATAGTTTACTATAAAGAAGTATAATGAATATAATAAAAGTCCTGATACTGGCAATTCTGGAGAAGATGTATACAAAGCCTTAAGATAAAATAATTTTTTATTACAGAAGCACTGACAAATTCAGGGGAAAAAATCCTGTGAGGAAGAGATCAGAGATGAGGATGAAGATGAATTGGTTGAGGGAATTTACCTGAGGCTGTTATTCAGCCGCAGTTCCGTAAGTTCACTCAACCAAATCTTAAAATTTTAAATTTTAAAACTCTTGTATTCTAATAGGAGTCTCTACAGCACTATTAGAATGTAATATTCCAAGGCAATAGGTGTGCTGTCTTTGAGGACTAGTAAAAGTGTCTTCATAGATATTGGAACAGCACAGTATGTTTCTCAAAGCTCTGGAATATTTTCCTTGGTCAAACTGAGGTCAGAGAGCTGCTGGAGAATTTTATAACGTGTATTTATTTCTTTTCACCCAGATTCAAAGCAACCCGCTGTCCTACCTCAGAGAGTCTGTGGCTCAAACAGTAAAACTTCAGAGAGAACAGGTGATGAAGAGGGTGATGATGACGACAAGCACCCAAGAAGATTTATGAAAACCAAATCCAGGTCAGTTCTATGATGATCGCTTTTACGGTTTCTGATGCTGAAAGCGTGGACTTAGCAGAATAAAAAGGTTTTGTCTTGGCACTGAAAAGACTTGAAGGACAAGTCTTTTCACTGAGTCAGTGAAAAGACTTGGAATTATGAATAGTAATAGTTGGAATTTGAATTGTGTTAGCCCTCTTGTGTAGGATAGGGGAATTGGTTCCTCTTTCAGTCTGCAAGCTTTAACTTAAAAATATAGTGGGCACTGGAATACACAAGTTTCCTATGATTGACATTTTCTTTAACTTCCTGTTTTATAACTGGACAAACTGGGCTTCAATCCAGGACCATGTGTTCCCAGCTGTGCAGCCCCTTTCCGACAGAACTCAGCCGGTGTTCTGTCCAATCATAACACGCTGTCAGAATAGCATACATTCAGTGAGTATACATGGGTGTGCATTAAGAAATCTGCGACATTTAAAGGAGCTATCAATGCAGCATACGCAACAAGATACGACAAAAACAAGTCAATAAATTGTTTTTACCGTAATAACATTTTGTTTTTAATAATAATAGATGGATATACATGCATTGTCGTGGTTTCGAAGTGTATCAGGATCTAGCTGCACCTTGATGATGGTCTGCTAAGCCAGGCTGCCATGCAACTGTTAATAAAGTGTATAAAATAAAAGCATATGGTAATGACATCATATACTTGTCTGACAGATTCGTATGACGGTCTGTAAGCGTATGCTGGTCTGACAGAACAGCAGGCAGAATATTTTTGCATTAGCACTTCCACCCCTGTCCACCCCGCTCCCTGGAACCTTGAGAACTGTGGTTCCAATCACCATGACATATTACTGAAACGACTGGAGAGTTGGGTCGGACTCTCCAGTCTAGTACTCAACTGGTTGAATATTACATAAAAAACAGGAATTTCTTTGTTTCAATAGGTAACTTCTCATCAGATCAGACAGAAATCACATGCTGTGTACCCCAAAACGCAATCCTACAATTTCTCTTACTTAATATTTATAGGTTTCCACTGGCACAGGTTATAACAGAAAATAGGATTAGTTAGGATATCTACAGAGATGATACAGAGCTCTACTTTACAATGTCACCAGGAGACTCCAAACCCATTCAATCACTGAATAAATGCTTAGAACAGATAAATGTCGGAATGTGCCACAACTTTCTCCAGCTGAACAGAAACAAAACTGAAGTTATTGTCTTTGGACCTAAGAGAAACAATCCAGTCAACTCACAGCTTCAGTTATTACAACTAAAAACTAGCAATCAGGCCTGAAATCTGGTTGCAGTGATGAACTCTGACCTGAACCTTCAGAGCCACATTTAGACTGTTACAAAATCGACCTCCTATCACCCGAAGAATATATCGAGGATTAGAGGACTAATAGAGAAACCCATTAATGCATTTATCTTTAGTCGCATTGATTACTGCAACAGCGTCTTCACAGGTCTGTCCAACAAATCAATCCTTCAGCTGCAGCTGATCCAGAGTGCTGCTACTGGCGTTCTCACTAAAACCAGGAAAATAGAGCACGTCACGCCAGTTCTAAAATTCTTCCACCGGCTCTCTGTACCTCAGAGAATAGACTTTAAAATGCTGTTGTTAGTTTATAAGTCACTGAACGGCTCAGCACCACAATACATTAAAGATCTGCTGTTGTTGTAGCAACCTTCCAGACCTCTCAGGTCTTCTGGTTCTGGTCTGCTCTGCATCCAGAACCAGAACCAAATATGGAGAAGCAGCATTCAGCTTCTATGCACCACAAATCTGGAACAAACTTCCTGAAAACTGCAAAAGTTGAAAAACTGAGTTCCATTAAATCCAGACATAAAACACACCTGTTGCTTTTGAAACATTATAATGAAACATTTAAAAAAAACATTCTGATGTATAATGCCACCAGACAAAATATTACGTTTCAATCATTGACTGTCTTCTTTGACTGTATTTTTGTGTTATGATGTAAAGCACTTTGAACTGCCCCGTTGCTGAAATGTGCCATACAAATAAACTTGACTGATTTGTTAATCAACCATCAATTGAAATAATGTGTGCTGAAGCAAGGAGATGCCAAAAACATGCAGGGCAGTGTTGCTTCGCTTACCAGGGCTGGAAAACACTGCTCTAGATAAAGGCTTGTCAGGTCAGCGAGGCATTGGCTGTAAACCAGTTGTCTCTTCTTAAAACTGTATTTTTTTTTTTTTTTTGCCTGTAGTCATGAGCTGGATGTGGAGGAGTGTCCCCAGCTTACACTGAAAGAGGTTTGGTCCAAGCTAGGGCTCAAGCACAAACTCCAACCCCAGTAAGTCTTTTAGCTTCTATTCAAGTGTTTTTCTATTCTAATTCTGCTTGCTTTTGTTTAAACAAGTACCAGAAAGTTAGCTATATGATCCAATATAAAATGTGTCACTAGTCACAATATTATTAACAAATAATACCAGTTGGTTTATCTTATAGTTCTTATGGTAATTCAACATTGCATTTTCTATTGTTCTGAATTCAAATGTGCAAATTACACCTCCAGGAGAAGATCATAGAACATGATACCAAAAAAAACATTTCTGGTACGAACCAAAAGTGATGATATTCACAGCATATTGATCAAAGGTTGCTGAGTATGATAGCTCTATGTAGAGTTGTGAAAAAGACCTTCTTTGTCAGTCCAGTTTAGTTTGGTTGTAAGGTGGTCTGGAGACATTTTAAGTTGGATCAATTCAGATAAAATGTCTGAATATTAACCTTCAGCTACATCCTTAACAATGTCAAACATTGTCATCTAACCATGACAATGTTTGACAAACAATCCAAAAACTTGATTCCTACGAGTCTTTGAACATATTTCAGCAAGTATTATTATTGTTAAAATTACAAAAAAATGCAACGTCTGCAGCGAAATAGGCACTGTACCGGTCTGTCGTGGTGAAGAGAGAGCTGATTCAACAAGCGAAGGGCTCAATTTACCAGTTGATCTACACTCCTACTTTCATCTATGGTCATGAGCATTGATTGGATCATGACCAAAAGAAAGAGATCAATGATACAAGTGGCTGAAATGAGTTTTCTCCACAGTGTGTCTTGCTCTTCCTTAGAGATAATGTAAGAAACTCAGTCATCTGGGAGGGACTCGGAGTAGAGCCGTTGCATCTCGATATTGAGAGGAGCCACTTGAGGTGACTCAGGCATGTGCTTAGGATGCCTCCTGGACTCTTCCCTGATGAGGTAGTCCAGAGAAGTCCCACCAGGAGGAGACCCAGAGGAAGTGCTCCAGATTTTGTGGACATGTAAATACACATGAAGTAGGTTTGTTATGATTCATGACTTACTGGAGTACTTCCATAATTAAAATTTCCCAAAGCAAATTACCTGCCTCAAGGGTTTGTTAAATGTCTTTGTATTTAGTGTTCCTGCTGGATGACTATTTGTGTTGTGCAATGCTCTCACTCCCACCAATGAGTTGTTGACGACTGCTAAGCGCTTTTAGCATAACGTCTGGTGACCAAACATCCTCTTTTTCCTGGACATGTTCACATCCCTCTCCTCTGGAAGGTTTTCAGTAAATGATGAAAAGGTCTGCGTTTTCATTGATTTTCAACAGGGTTTTTAAATCTATGCGCGATGCATGGAATACGACAACATTTCTTCCGGATCTCCTGTCTAGTGGGTGGTTTGGCGCAAATTGTGCTGAAATATGTGCTGGGTGTATATATAGAGGTGGAGAAGAGATGCATGGCAATAGACAGTTGGTGCTCCAGGGCTGTAGTATAGCTTTATGTATGAACTGGAAAATAAATTTCATACTATCCTATTTTTTTCTTCCACACATATATTTACTGAACTCTTTTATATCACTGTATCAGCAACAATGTACAAGATAAACATACCAGACAGTGATCAATTGTCCTTCTGTGAAGGAGGCCTTCTGCTTCAGAGACTAGTTTATCCAGGGTAGTGATTCTAGATGTGCACGCTTCAAGCTTTCTTTTAGCAGCGGCTCTATCTTGCAGTCAAATGAGTCCTCCACCTCTTTAAGCACTTCAACGGCTATTATTTCCAACAGGCTGACCGCATCCACGTGGCCCAGCAATGGCCATGAGTCCACCATGTTCGCCTGGCTTCACTTTGAGAGCTGGTCCCCTCCTAATTTAGTGGATTTTGACATGAGTTTGAGTTTCTTCTGGTTGCTGCTAGATGTAAACTAACACTTCGTCTCACAATAATCACACTTCTTCAGACCAAAAGGAGGCTTAAAGATACTCAGCTGCGGGAGTCCTGGCAATGAGCTGCTACTCTGCCATTTGCATCACATGACCCCACCAATCCGGTTTTAACAAATGGGTGGCGGAGTGCATCGTTCTGGTGTTGCTGGTAGATGTGTTCATGTGAGACATGGGTGCCAAAGATTCCATCACTCACATGGACACAAAATCTATAAATGTCTGTGCAAAGTGAAGACTCAACTATTAAACTAACTTGGTGGTTCCCAAAGTGTGGGAACAAACATAAATAATAAATAGAGAGACTCCTTATTGGGTGTAGAACAATAACTGCCTGCCATGTACTGAAGTCAATCTTCAGTGCAGATTAACTGCACTGAAGATTAAGCTTCAGGATTTAGCAATAAAAATCCACCTTCAATTTGTATAATATTACTTAAGGAAGTAAAAAAAACCCAAAATGTTTTAACGATATTTCTTTCCGATTTCAGGACATGGGCCAAATGGTCTGTTGTCTTTTTTGAAAGTGTAAAAGTAACAATGTTTTTTGCTTATTATTTTCTCAGGTCGGGAATTGTCATAAAGTATAAACATTTTAATGGTCCAACGCCTAAAAATCCTAAAAAGGTAGTCAGAAGCATCAACAAACACACCAGATTCTCTGAGACGGATGGAGATGACTCAAATCAAATTAGCCCTGCCCTCTACAAGGTAATCTGTTTAAACTGTTTTGACATTTTTTATTCAGCTTGTCTGTGTATTATTAGTCAGGGTAGGTCTTAGCTGACAGTGGAAAAGCTTAACTAGGACTATATGTAGTGTGGCTTGCTTTGTGAAGTCATGCAGCAATCAGATTGACAGAGACAGACTTCCAAACTTCTTTTTGAACTCCTCACACTCTGACTTAGTTTTACATAATTTGGGGTATGTATGTATGCGTATGCGTGTTGGTGTGGGTGTACGCATGTGCGTGCGTGTGTGTATGTATGTACGAGACAGGGCCCAGACTTTCATTATCAAGTCAAAGCCTAGTGGAAGGGCAAAATGTGACAGAAGATGCACCAGCAAAAGAAGTGACTGTGAGTTTCAATGGATTATCAAACAGAGAAGATTCAAGAATCTGGCAGAGATCCAGAAAGAGTTGAATGAGGAGGAAGACACAGCTTGAAAAAACACCACTTTCAGATGCAACTAACAGCATGGGCTACAACTGTCAGGTTCCTCGGGTCAACCCACTTCTGAACCTGGGCCAAGAGGAAGAAAGGCTGGACCATTGGCCAGTGGTCCAAGGTACTCTATTCCCATGAAAGTAAAGTGTGCCTTTCATTTGGTAATCAAGGTCCAAGGTTTTGGAGGAGAACAAGTGAGGAACAGAACCCAAACTGCTTGAGGTCCAGTGTGAAATATCCACAGTCATGATTTAGGTTGAAATTTCTGCTGCAGGTGTTAGTAAACTCTGCTTTTTTAAATCCAAGGTCAACAGTCTACCAGAATGTTTTAGAGAACTTTGATTCCTTCTGCTGAGGATCTGTATGGAGATGCAGATTTTCAGCATCTCCAGCATCAGACAGGCAGCCTGGTTTGATGCCTGTACCATCACAAGGCTTGATTGGCCAGCAAATTCTCTGGACTTAAACTACCAAACAACAAAGAACTGACAGCAAGCATCAAGGAAATCTGGGCTTCTGTAACTCCCAGTCAATGCCGCAAGCTGAATGCTTCAAAGCCACGTTGCAAACGGCAATCATCCTGCACGGTGTTGGGCTGTAAGCACAGGCCCTATATGTGGATCCCAAGCCCCCATATGGCTCTCGTGGAGTCTGTTTCTGACAGTCTGAGTAGATGCATGCATATTAGTGGCCCGCTGGCAGTCATTTTGTAGGACCCTGGCAGTGGACCTCCTGTTTCTCCTTGCAGTAAGGACAAGGTAGTGGTCCTGCTGCTGGGTAGTAGCCCTCCTACGTCCCCTTCTGTGTCTCCTGGTGTACTGGCCTATCTCCTGGTACCTAATCCATACTCTGGACACTACTGGAAGACGCAGCAAATATCCTTTGATGGATTGGCTGCACTACTTGAGCAACTTCAGTGAGCTGAGAGCACTGACAAAATGAAAAAGTGACTGAAAGTTCAACCAGAAAGTAGGAGAACAGAGGAATCTGTGATCACCACCTGCAGAATTAATCTTTTATAGTGGTTGTCTTGCTAACTGCCTCTCTTTTCCACTTATTCTGTTCCATTTGTACAGCATCAGGTGAAATTGATTCACAATAAATGTTACCACCCAACTGACGACATAGACTCCCCAAAGGTGTAACCAATTGGGAGTTGCATTGTTTTATTTAGGTGTTCCCTTTATTTTTTATTTTTTGCAGCGTAGGAATTTGTATATGCATGTCTATGCATATATACAGATTAAGCATTTTCTTTGGATTCAAGTTGTGTTAATCTACGTATTATAGTCTATATAGAGAAATATGTGTCTTGTTGAGGAAGGAAATAAAGTAGCACTGCACAATGTACACACTGCTCCACCTTTCTGCTCTCCAATCAATCATCCCTGGTGACAAAAGCTAAAAACTGGAGAAGTCACAGTGGTAGTCTGTAAATGAAAGCAGTAAAAGTTTAATTAAAATATGTCAGGTTTTTGTCCCGTCCTTTTGAAAGTGTAGCGAAGCACACAAAGAATGCTGTTTGCTTAAATTGAAATATCTCCAAGGCGAGGGTGTTGTTAACTTAATATTTTCCACCTTCGATGTTTTTTTTTTTTTTTTTTTTTTTTAATTAAGTTTGTACAAGCACAGTGCTAATACGTAGCGGCGGCAGGTGATACTGCAGTTAGCGTGTTTACACACTGTTAGCACGTTCTTGTCCTTCTGATATTCAGATGACTTTCTTCAGAAGGTTTATGGAATGATATGAGTGAGGCATAACTTGTGAGGAGATTCTAGCATACATTTTAAGTCTTAGAAAATAAAAATGAGCAGAGTTATTTGTAGTCTTGTTACATAAAACTCTAAATACATGGATACTGTTTTGTAGGTTCAAAATTTTCTTCAAAACTTGCCAAGGGAAGCTCAGATGACGGATGTAAAAGAGGAAAAGAGAAATAAGGGACTTAAGAAGAAAAATGATGAGTCTGTAGAAGAAGAAAGATGTAATTATGAATCCACTTCAGAAACAAAAATGATGGAGGACAATGAATGTTCCTCTTCCTCCAACTTCACTGAAAGATTTGTGGAAGAGCCAAGTGATGTGGAGAATCTTGGGAGATCACTAGCATTTCAAGAGAAGCTGGACCTTGTTCCATCACACACACTTGAAGGTATCAATTTTCTTCATTAATTGAATTTGTTTGGGTTTTTATTCTCAAAGTACTGTAACACACTGTTCACAATTACTAGGCAAGTAAGTATTTGGGTTTGTGTGAATAGTGAGCGAAGGTGTGACTTAACGAGATCAGAATGTACATTAATTCTAAGTTTTAAGAAAAAAACACAAATGAACTGCCAAAGATTTTAAAAGAACCAATCTGATAACTACCGGAAACCTGTTCTGTCCCATCACTGTTGGACTCCAGAACTGGAGCCTATCCAGAGAAATTTAAGGTCAAGGTAAACAAGCCCTAAACATGCCCAACTGTGAATAAGAAATAATTGAAACATCAAGACTCGGGCAGGCAGTATCTGTAGATTATTTTTTTTTGGTTTTATTTTTATTGTCAAATTCAGTTAATATAATATGACAACCTTGCTTCTGTCATACTGCACCGGGAAATCTGTGACTATAATATAGAGTGGGCGAAAAAGTAGTCAGCCACTGATTGTGCAAGATAAAAGAGGTCAATAATTTTCAGAATAGGTGCACTTACGCTATGACAGCAAATTTAGAAAAAAAAAAAAATCCAGGAAATCACATTGAGGCAGGTTGTAAACAAACCAACGGGTGTGTGGTGGTGGGCCATGGATGGCAAAGGGGAAAAGAGGAAAATAGCCAAGGAGAGATTCTACAATTCTTGGACCGAATCATTTGCATTTATTGGCAATGCGGAGGGATTACCTGAATGTTTGCTCTGTAGCGAGAAGTTGTCAAATATCAAAAAGAGTACCGTACTTTCCAGACTATAGAGCGTACCTTACTATAAGCCGCACCGGGCTGTAAGGCATGCTGCATTAGCTGCCGTGTCAAGATTAAAGTTACATCTTAACATGCCCCATGTTCAAAAGCTATCCAGTGATGTCCGTAAACAGAAGTCACATTAAACGGGTAAGAACACAATCCTGTCTTAGTGTAACGGTCCGACCAGCAAGGAACAAGGACAAAGGCATATATATAAAAAATATCTTCTATTTAATTTCCAAAAAATCTTAACAAAAGGCTTTTAACAACAAATCTCAAAAATATAAGCAAAATGG